>JAOPHQ010000716.1:0-30873 GCA_030340625.1 Merluccius polli
TTTTTTTTACATTGTGATTCGGAAGGGATCTAAATAGCGTCTTCCTGTGTCAATCTCACATTGACCAGATATTCCGCAAGAGGTGGCCGAATTATGGCCAGTTTTCACATTACAACTGCGACTTGGCTGCGTTAAAGAGTGTGTCTTCCTGTGGCAATCTCACATTGACCAATATTCCGCAAGAGGTGGCCGAATTACACATTACAACTGCGACTTGGCTGCGTTCAGATTGCAGTCCCTCCATTGGAGGACTTGGTTCGAATCCCACTTCTGACAGAGGTTTTGAGTAAACCTAATGAAGTGCCTCAATTCGGGCCACTATTTTTACATTGTGATTCCAATTCCCGGCCACATTGTGACGAAGCTGCATTGGCCGCCTCCCCGTAACAGAAGATTCTACCACTAAGTGTGCTAAAGTGTATGCTGCATCGAACCCGGGCCACCCGCGTGGCAGGCGAGAATTCTACCACTGAACCACCAATGCCTTTTTTCGCTGGTGTTTTGGATCCCGTCATGTCTCAACCTCATATTTAAAATTGTAGGACTGAAAGTATTTGATCGTGACGAGGAATGTTCAATGCACTTGTGTTCCTCGTTAGTATAGTGGTCAGTATCCCCCCTGTCACCGGAGACCGGGGTTCAATTCCCCGACGGGAGGAGAGGGTTTTTTACTGACACTCCCCAACACAATCAATGGCACATTATACTTGACAACACGGCATCTGTGCAGAAGAAGCCACTGATGTTTTAATTCAAGCCATTGATCAACTCTGGTGAACGTGTAAATTTCATGTCAGGATGTCCGAGCGTCTAAGGCGCTGCGTTCAGGTCGCAGTCTCCCCTGGAGCGTGGTTCGAATCCCACTTCTGACAGTTTTTGAGTAAACCTAATGAAGCGCCTCAATTCGGCCACTATTTTTACATTGTGATTCGAAGGGGATATAGAGAGTGAGTTGTCCTGTGTCAATCTCACGTTTAGACTTGTGCGACTCACATTGACCAGATATTCCGCAAGAGGTGGCCAAATTACGGCCAATTTTCACATTAAAATTGCGACTTGGCTGCGTTCCGATCGCAGTCTCCCTTGGAGGACTTGGTTCGAATCCCACTTGTGACAGAGGTTTTGAGTAAACCTAATGAAGTGCCTCAATTCGGGCCACTATTTTTACATTGTGATTCCAATTCCCGCCACATTGTGACGGAAGCTGCATTGGCCGGCCTCCCTCGGTACAGAAGAGAATTCTACCACTAAGTGTGCTAAAGTGTATGCTGCATTGGCCGGGAATCGAACCCCGGCCTCCCGCATGGCAGGCAGAATTCTACCACTGAACCACCAAATGCCTGTTTCTACAGGGTTTTGGATCCCGTCATGTCTCAACCTCATATTTAAAATTGTAGGACTGAAAGTATTTGCTCATGACGAGGAATGCTCAATTAGTTTGTGTTCCTCGTTAGTATAGTGGTCAGTATCCCCGCTGTCACGCGGGAGACCGGGGTTCAATTCCCCGACGGGGAAAGAGGGAGTTTGCTGACACTCCCCAACACAATCAATGGCACATTATACTTGGACAACGCGGCGTCTGTGCAGAAGAAGCCACTGATGTTTTTATTGGTTTTAATTCAAGCCAACGGTCAACTCTGGTAAAGGTGCAAATTCCATGTCAGGATGGCCGAGCGGTCTAAGGCGCTGCGTTTAGGTCGCAGTCTCCCTGGAGGCGTGGGTTCGAATCCCACTTCTGACAGTGCAAACCTAATGAAGTGCCTCAATTCGGGCCAATTTTATTACATTGTGATTCGAAAGGGATCTAAAGAGTGTCTTCCTGTGTCAATCTCACATTGACCAGATATTCCGCAAGAGGTGGCCGAATTACGGCCAGTTTTCACATTACAATTGCGACTTGGCTGTGGTAAAGAGTGTGTCTTCCTGTGTCAATCTCACATTGACCAGATATTCCGCAAGAGGTGGCCAAATTACGGCCAATTTTCACATTAAAACTGCACTTGGCTGCGTTCCGATCGCAGTCTCCCTTGGAGGACTTGGTTCGAATCCCACTTGTGACAGAGGTTTTGAGTAAACCTAATGAAGTGCCTCAATTCGGGCCAATTTTTTACAGTGATTCGGAAGGGATCTAAATAGCGTCTTCCTGTGTCAATCTCACATTGACCAGATATTCCGCAAGAGGTGGCCGAATTATGGCCAGTTTTCACATTACAACTGCGACTTGGCTGCGTTAAAGAGTGTGTCTTCCTGTGGCAATCTCACATTGACCAGATATTCCGCAAGAGGTGGCCAAATTACACATTACAACTGCGACTTGGCTGCGTTCAGATTGCAGTCTCCATTGAGGACTTGGTTCGAATCCCACTTCTGACAGAGGTTTTGAGTAAACCTAATGAAGTGCCTCAATTCGGGCCACTATTTTTACATTGTGATTCCAATTCCCGGCCACATTGTGACGGAAGCTGCATTGGCCGGCCTCCCTCGGTACTGGAATGTTCAATGCACTTGTGTTCCTCGTTAGTATAGTGGTCAGTATCCCCGCCTGTCACGCGGGAGACCGGGGTTCAATTCCCCGACGGGGATAGAGGGTTTTTACTGACACTCCCAACACAATCAATGGCACATTATACTTGGACAACACGGCATCTGTGCAGAAGAATCCACTGATGTTTTAATTCAAGCCAACGTTCAATGTCAGGATGGCCGAGCGGTCTAAGGCGCTGCGTTCAGGTCGCAGTCTCCCCTGGAGGCGTGGGTTCTAATCCCACTTCTGACAGTTTTTGAGTAAACCTAATGAAGCGCCTCAATACGGGCCACTATTTTTACATTGTGATTCGAAGGGGATATAGAGAGTGAGTTGTCCTGTGTCAATCTCACGTTTAGACTTGTGCGACTCACATTGACCAGATATTACGCAAGAGGTGGTTGAATTATGGCCAGTTTTCACATTACACCTCTTAATCGATCAAACAACTGGGCTCAATTGGCCGGCCATCAGCGGTCTAAAGCGCTGCATTCAGGTAGCAGTCTCCCCTGGAGGCGTGGGTTCGAATCCCACTTCTGACAGTGTTTGAGAAAACCTAATAAACTGCCTCAATTCGGGCCAATTTTTTTACATTGTGATTCGGAAGGGATCTAAAGAGTGTCTTCCTGTGTCAATCTCACATTGCCCAGATATTCCGCAAGAGGTGGCCGAATTACGGCCAGTTTTCACATTACAATTGCGACTTGGCTGTGGTAAAGAGTGTGTCTTCCTGTGTCAATCTCACATTGACCAGTTTTTTCTACAAGAGGTGGCCAAATTACGGCCAATTTTCACATTACAACTGCGACTTGGCTGCGTTCAGATCACAGTTGGTTCGAATCCCACTTCTGACAGAGGTTTTGAGTAAACCTAATGAAGTGCCTCAATTCGGGCCTCTATTTTTACATTGTGATTTCGACTCCCGGCCACAATGTGACGGAAGCTGCATTCGCCGGGGAATCGGAACCGGCCACCCTCACTACAGAAGAGAACTCTACCACTAAGTGTGCTAAAGCAGATGCTGCATTGGCCGGGAATCGAACCCGGGCCTCCCGCGTGGCAGGCGAGAATTCTACCACTGAACCACCAATGCCTGTTTCTACAGGTGTTTTGGATCCCGTCATGTCTCAACCTCATATTTAAAATTGTAGGACTGAAAGTATTTGCTCATGACGAGGAATGCTCAATTTGTTTGTGTTCCTCGTTAGTATAGTGGTCAGTATCCCCGCCTGTCACGGGGAGACCGGGGTTCAATTCCCCGACGGGAGAAGAGATTTTGCTGACACTCCCCAACACAATCAATGGCACATTACACTTGGACAACACGGCATCTGTGCAGAAGAAGCCACTGATGTTTTAATTCAAGCCAACGATCAACTCTGGTGAACTTGTAAATTCCATGTCAGGATGGCCGAGCGGTCTAAGGCGCTGCGTTCAGGTCGCAGTCTCCCTGGAGGCGTGGGTTCGAATCCCACTTCTGACAGTTTTTGAGTAAACCTAATGAAGCGCCTCAATTCGGGCCACTATTTTTACATTGTGATTCGAAGGGGATATAGAGAGAGTTGTCCTGTGTCAATCTCACGTTTAGACTTGTGCGACTCACATTTACCAGATATTACGTAAGAGGTGGCCAAATTACGGCCAATTTTCACATTAAAACTGCGACTTGGCTGCGTTCCGATCGCAGTCTCCCTTGGAGGACTTGGTTCGAATCCCACTTGTGACAGAGGTTTTGAGTAAACCTAATGAAGTGCCTCAATTCAGGCCAATTTTTTTACATTGTGATTCGGAAGGGATCTAAATAGCGTCTTCCTGTGTCAATCTCACATTGACCAGATATTCCGCAAGAGGTGGCCGAATTATGGCCAGTTTTCACATTACAACTGCGACTTGGCTGCGTTAAAGAGTGTGTCTTCCTGTGGCAATCTCACATTGACCAGATATTCCGCAAGAGGTGGCCGAATTACACATTACAACTGCGACTTGGCTGCGTTCAGATTGCAGTCTCCATTGGAGGACTTGGTTCGAATCCCACTTCTGACAGAGGTTTTGAGTAAACCTAATGAAGTGCCTCAATTCGGGCCACTATTTTTACATTGTGATTCCAATTCCCGGCCACATTGTGACGGAAGCTGCATTGGCCGGCCTCCCTCGGTACAGAAGAGAATTCTACCACTAAGTGTGCTAAAGTGTATGCTGCATCGAACCCGGGCCACCCGCGTGGCAGGCGAGAATTCTACCACTGAACCACCAATGCCTTTTTTCGCTGGTGTTTTGGATCCCGTCATGTCTCAACCTCATATTTAAAATTGTAGGACTGAAAGTATTTGATCGTGACGAGGAATGTTCAATGCACTTGTGTTCCTCGTTAGTATAGTGGTCAGTATCCCCGCCTGTCACGCGGAGACCGGGGTCAATTCCCCGACGGGGAGGAGAGGGTTTTTTACTGACACTCCCCAACACAATCAATGGCACATTATACTTGGACAACACGGCATCTGTGCAGAAGAAGCCACTGATGTATTAATTCAAGCCATTGATCAACTCTGGTGAACGTGTAAATTTCATGTCAGGATGTCCGAGCGGTCTAAGGCGCTGCGTTCAGGTCGCAGTCTCCCCTTGAGGCGGGGTTCGAATCCCGCTTCTGACAGTTTTTGAGTAAACCTAATGAAGCGCCTCAATTCGGGCCACTATTTTTACATTGTGATTCCAATTCCCGGCCACATTGTGACGGAAGCTGCATTGGCCGGCCTCCCTCGGTACAGAAGAGAATTCTACCACTAAGTGTGCTAAAGTGTATGCTGCATTGGCCGGAATCGAACCCGGGCCTCCCGCGTGGCAGGCGAGAATTCTACCACTGAACCACCAATGCCTGTTTCTACAGTGTTTTGGATCCCGTCATGTCTCAACCTCATATTTAAAATTGTAGGACTGAAAGTATTTGCTCATGACGAGGAATGCTCAATTAGTTTGTGTTCCTCGTTAGTATAGTGGTCAGTATCCCCGCCTGTCACGCGGGAGACCGGGTTCAATTCCCCGACGGGAGAAGAGGGAGTTTGCTGACACTCCCCAACACAATCAATGGCACATTATACTTGGACAACGCGGCGTCTGTGCAGAAGAAGCCACTGATGTTTTTATTTTTTAATTCAAGCCAACGGTCAACTCTGGTAAAGGCAAATTCCATGTCAGGATGGCCGAGCGGTCTAAGGCGCTGCGTTTAGGTCGCAGTCTCCCCTGGAGGCGTGGGTTCGAATCCCACTTCTGACAGTGAAACCTAATGAAGTGCCTCAATTCGGGCCAATTTTATTACATTGTGATTCGAAAGGGATCTAAAGAGTGTCTTCCTGTGTCAATCTCACATTGACCAGATATTCCGCAAGAGGTGGCCGAATTACGGCCAGTTTTCACATTACAATTGCGACTTGGCTGTGGTAAAGAGTGTGTCTTCCTGTGTCAATCTCACATTGACCAGATATTCCGCAAGAGGTGGCCAAATTACGGCCAATTTTCACATTAAAACTGCGACTTGGCTGCGTTCCGATCGCAGTCTCCCTTGGAGGACTTGGTTCGAATCCCACTTGTGACAGAGGTTTTGAGTAAACCTAATGAAGTGCCTCAATTCGGGCCAATTTTTTTACATTGTGATTCGGAAGGGATCTAAATAGCGTCTTCCTGTGTCAATCTCACATTGACCAGATATTCCGCAAGAGGTGGCCGAATTATGGCCAGTTTTCACATTACAACTGCGACTTGGCTGCGTTAAAGAGTGTGTCTTCCTGTGGCAATCTCACATTGACCAGATATTCCGCAAGAGGTGGCCAAATTACACATTACAACTGCGACTTGGCTGCGTTCAGATTGCAGTCTCCATTGGAGGACTGGTTCGAATCCCACTTCTGACAGAGGTTTTGAGTAAACCTAATGAAGTGCCTCAATTCGGGCCACTATTTTTACATTGTGATTCCAATTCCCGGCCACATTTGCGGAAGCTGCATTGGCCGGCCTCCCTCGGTACTGGAATGTTCAATGCACTTGTGTTCCTCGTTAGTATAGTGGTCAGTATCCCCGCCTGTCACGCGGGAGACCGGGTTCAATTCCCGACGGGGAGTAGAGGGTTTTTACTGACACTCCCCAACACAATCAATGGCACATTATACTTGGACAACGGCATCTGTGCAGAAGAATCCACTGATGTTTTAATTCAAGCCAACGATCAACTCTGGTGAACGTGTCAATTCCATGTCAGGATGGCCGAGCGGTCTAAGGCGCTGCGTTCAGGTCGCAGTCTCCCCTGGAGGCTGGGTTCTAATCCCACTTCTGACAGTTTTTGAGTAAACCTAATGAAGCGCCTCAATACGGGCCACTATTTTTACATTGTGATTCGAAGGGGATATAGAGAGTGAGTTTCCTGTGTCAATCTCACGTTTAGACTTGCGACTCACATTGACCAGATATTATGCAAGAGGTGGTTGAATTATGGCCAGTTTTCACATTACACCTCTTAATCGATCAAACAACTGGGCTCAATTGGCCCCATCAGCGTCTAAAGCGCTGCATTCAGGTAGCAGTCTCCCCTGGAGGCGTGGGTTCGAATCCACTTCTGACATGTTTGAGAAAACCTAATAAACTGCCAATTCGGGCCAATTTTACATTGTGATTCGGAAGGGATCTAAAGAGTGTCTTCCTGTGTCAATCTCACATTGCCCAGATATTCCGCAAGAGGTGGCCGAATTCGGCCAGTTTTCACATTACAATTCGACTTGGCTGTGGTAAAGAGTGTGTCTTCCTGTGTCAATCTCACATTGACCAGTTTTTTCTACAAGAGGTGGCCAAATTACGGCCAATTTTCACATTACAACTGCGACTTGGCTGCGTTCAGATCACAGTTGGTTCGAATCCCATCTTCTGACAGAGTTTTGAGTAAACCTAATGAAGTGCCTCAATTCCCTCTATTTTTACATTGTGATTTCGACTCCCCCACAATGTGACGGAAGCTGCATTCGCCGGGGAATCGGAACCGGCCACCCTCACTACAGAAGAGAACTCTACCACTAAGTGTGCTAAAGCAGATGCTGCATTGGCCGGGAATCGAACCCGGGCCTCCCGCGTGGCAGGCGAGAATTCTACCACTGAACCACCAATGCCTGTTTCTACAGGTGTTTTGGATCCCGTCATGTCTCAACCTCATATTTAAAATTGTAGGACTGAAAGTATTTGCTCATGACGAGGAATGCTCAATTTGTTTGTGTTCCTCGTTAGTATAGTGGTCAGTATCCCCGCCTGTCACGGGGAGACCGGGGTTCAATTCCCCGACGGGGAGAAGAGGGATTTTGCTGACACTCCCCAACACAATCAATGGCACATTACACTTGGACAACACGGCATCTGTGCAGAAGAAGCCACTGATGTTTTAATTCAAGCCAACGATCAACTCTGGTGAACTTGTAAATTCCATGTCAGGATGGCCGAGCGGTCTAAGGCGCTGCGTTCAGGTCGCAGTCTCCCCTGGAGGCGTGGGTTCGAATCCCACTTCTGACAGTTTTTGAGTAAACCTAATGAAGCGCCTCAATTCGGGCCACTATTTTTACATTGTGATTCGAAGGGGATATAGAGAGTGAGTTGTCCTGTGTCAATCTCACGTTTAGACTTGTGCGACTCACATTTACCAGATATTACGTAAGAGGTGGCCAAATTACGGCCAATTTTCACATTAAAACTGCGACTTGGCTGCGTTCCGATCGCAGTCTCCCTTGGAGGACTTGGTTCGAATCCCACTTGTGACAGAGGTTTTGAGTAAACCTAATGAAGTGCCTCAATTCAGGCCAATTTTTTTACATTGTGATTCGGAAGGGATCTAAATAGCGTCTTCCTGTGTCAATCTCACATTGACCAGATATTCCGCAAGAGGTGGCCGAATTATGGCCAGTTTTCACATTACAACTGCGACTTGGCTGCGTTAAAGAGTGTGTCTTCCTGTGGCAATCTCACATTGACCAGATATTCCGCAAGAGGTGGCCGAATTACACATTACAACTGCGACTTGGCTGCGTTCAGATTGCAGTCTCCATTGGAGGACTTGGTTCGAATCCCACTTCTGACAGAGGTTTTGAGTAAACCTAATGAAGTGCCTCAATTCGGGCCACTATTTTTACATTGTGATTCCAATTCCCGGCCACATTGTGACGGAAGCTGCATTGGCCGGCCTCCCTCGGTACAGAAGAGAATTCTACCACTAAGTGTGCTAAAGTGTATGCTGCATCGAACCCGGGCCACCCGCGTGGCAGGCGAGAATTCTACCACTGAACCACCAATGCCTTTTTTCGCTGGTGTTTTGGATCCCGTCATGTCTCAACCTCATATTTAAAATTGTAGGACTGAAAGTATTTGATCGTGACGAGGAATGTTCAATGCACTTGTGTTCCTCGTTAGTATAGTGGTCAGTATCCCCGCCTGTCACGGGAGACCGGGGTTCAATTCCCCGACGGGGAGGAGAGGGTTTTTTACTGACACTCCCCAACACAATCAATGGCACATTATACTTGGACAACACGGCATCTGTGCAGAAGAAGCCACTGATGTATTAATTCAAGCCATTGATCAACTCTGGTGAACGTGTAAATTTCATGTCAGGATGTCCGAGCGGTCTAAGGCGCTGCGTTCAGGTCGCAGTTCCCCTTGAGGCGTGGGTTCGAATCCCGCTTCTGACAGTTTTTGAGTAAACCTAATGAAGCGCCTCAATTCGGGCCACTATTTTTACATTGTGATTCCAATTCCCGGCCACATTGTGACGGAAGCTGCATTGGCCGGCCTCCCTCGGTACAGAAGAGAATTCTACCACTAAGTGTGCTAAAGTGTATGCTGCATTGGCCGGGAATCGAACCCGGGCCTCCCGCGTGGCAGGCGAGAATTCTACCACTGAACCACCAATGCCTGTTTCTACAGGTGTTTTGGATCCCGTCATGTCTCAACCTCATATTTAAAATTGTAGGACTGAAAGTATTTGCTCATGACGAGGAATGCTCAATTAGTTTGTGTTCCTCGTTAGTATAGTGGTCAGTATCCCCGCCTGTCACGCGGGAGACCGGGTTCAATTCCCCGACGGGGAGAAGAGGGAGTTTGCTGACACTCCCCAACACAATCAATGGCACATTATACTTGGACAACGCGGCGTCTGTGCAGAAGAAGCCACTGATGTTTTTATTGGTTTTAATTCAAGCCAACGGTCAACTCTGGTAAAGGTGCAAATTCCATGTCAGGATGGCCGAGCGGTCTAAGGCGCTGCGTTTAGGTCGCAGTCTCCCCTGGAGGCGTGGGTTCGAATCCCACTTCTGACAGTGCAAACCTAATGAAGTGCCTCAATTCGGGCCAATTTTATTACATTGTGATTCGAAAGGGATCTAAAGAGTGTCTTCCTGTGTCAATCTCACATTGACCAGATATTCCGCAAGAGGTGGCCGAATTACGGCCAGTTTTCACATTACAATTGCGACTTGGCTGTGGTAAAGAGTGTGTCTTCCTGTGTCAATCTCACATTGACCAGATATTCCGCAAGAGGTGGCCAAATTACGGCCAATTTTCACATTAAAACTGCGACTTGGCTGCGTTCCGATCGCAGTCTCCCTTGGAGGACTTGGTTCGAATCCCACTTGTGACAGAGGTTTTGAGTAAACCTAATGAAGTGCCTCAATTCGGGCCAATTTTTTTACATTGTGATTCGGAAGGGATCTAAATAGCGTCTTCCTGTGTCAATCTCACATTGACCAGATATTCCGCAAGAGGTGGCCGAATTATGGCCAGTTTTCACATTACAACTGCGACTTGGCTGCGTTAAAGAGTGTGTCTTCCTGTGGCAATCTCACATTGACCAGATATTCCGCAAGAGGTGGCCAAATTACACATTACAACTGCGACTTGGCTGCGTTCAGATTGCAGTCTCCATTGGAGGACTTGGTTCGAATCCCACTTCTGACAGAGGTTTTGAGTAAACCTAATGAAGTGCCTCAATTCGGGCCACTATTTTTACATTGTGATTCCAATTCCCGGCCACATTGTGACGGAAGCTGCATTGGCCGGCCTCCCTCGGTACTGGAATGTTCAATGCACTTGTGTTCCTCGTTAGTATAGTGGTCAGTATCCCCGCCTGTCACGCGGGAGACCGGGGTTCAATTCCCCGACGGGGAGTAGAGGGTTTTTACTGACACTCCCCAACACAATCAATGGCACATTATACTTGGACAACACGGCATCTGTGCAGAAGAATCCACTGATGTTTTAATTCAAGCCAACGATCAACTCTGGTGAACGTGTCAATTCCATGTCAGGATGGCCGAGCGGTCTAAGGCGCTGCGTTCAGGTCGCAGTCTCCCCTGGAGGCGTGGGTTCTAATCCCACTTCTGACAGTTTTTGAGTAAACCTAATGAAGCGCCTCAATACGGGCCACTATTTTTACATTGTGATTCGAAGGGGATATAGAGAGTGAGTTGTCCTGTGTCAATCTCACGTTTAGACTTGTGCGACTCACATTGACCAGATATTATGCAAGAGGTGGTTGAATTATGGCCAGTTTTCACATTACACCTCTTAATCGATCAAACAACTGGGCTCAATTGGCCGGCCAACAGCGGTCTAAAAGCGCTGCATTCAGGTAGCAGTCTCCCCTGGAGGCGTGGGTTCGAATCCCACTTCTGACAGTGTTTGAGAAAACCTAATAAACTGCCTCATTTCGGGCCAATTTTTTTACCATTGTGATTCGGAAGGGAACTAAATGAGTGTCTTCCTGTGTCAATCTCACATTGCCCAGAATATTCCGCAAGAGGTGGACACCCCGAATTTACGGCCAGTTTTCAGCATTACAATTGCGACTTGGCTGTGGTAAAGAGTGTGTCTTCCTGTGTCTAATCTCACTATAGACCAGTTTTTTCTATCAAGATGAGGTGGCCAAATTACGGCCAATTTTCAGCATTACAACTGCGACTTGGCTGCGTTTCAGATCACAGTTGGTTTCGAATCCCACTTCTGACAGAGGTTTTGAGGTAAACCTAATGAAGTGCCCCTCAATTCGGGCCCTCTATTTTTACATTGTGATTTCGACTCCCGGCCACAATGTGACGGAAGCTGCATTCGCCGGGGGAATCGGAACCGGCCACCCTCACTACAGAAGAGAACTCTACCACTAAGTGTGCTAAAGCAGATGCTGCATTGGCCGGGAATCGAACCCGGGCCTCCCGCGTGGCAGGCGAGAATTCTACCACTGAACCACCAATGCCTGTTTCTACAGGTGTTTTGGATCCCGTCATGTCTCAACCTCATATTTAAAATTGTAGGACTGAAAGTATTTGCTCATGACGAGGAATGCTCAATTTGTTTGTGTTCCTCGTTAGTATAGTGGTCAGTATCCCCGCCTGTCACGCGGGAGACCGGGGTTCAATTCCCCGACGGGGAGAAGAGGGATTTTGCTGACACTCCCCAACACAATCAATGGCACATTACACTTGGACAACACGGCATCTGTGCAGAAGAAGCCACTGATGTTTTAATTCAAGCCAACGATCAACTCTGGTGAACTTGTAAATTCCATGTCAGGATGGCCGAGCGGTCTAAGGCGCTGCGTTCAGGTCGCAGTCTCCCCTGGAGGCGGTGGGTTCGAAATCCCACTTCTGGACAGTTTTTGTGATAAACCCTAATGAAGCGCCTCAATTCGGGCCACTATTTTTACATTGTGATTCGAAGGGGATATAGAGAGTGAGATGGTCCTGTGTCAATCTCAACGTTTAGACTTGCTGCGACTCACATTTACCAGATATTACGTAAGAGGTGGCCAAATTAAGGCCAATTTTCACATTAAAACTGCGACTTGGGCTGCGTTCCCCGATCGCTGTCTCCCTTGGAGGACTTGGTTCGGAATCCCACTTGTGACAGAGGTTTGGAGGTAAACCTAATGAAGTGCCTCAATTCAGGCCCAATTTTTTTACATTGTGATTCGGAAAGGGATCTAAATAGCGTCTTCCTGTGTCAATCTCACATTGACCAGATATTCCGCAAGAGGTGGCCCGAATTATGGCCAGTTTTCACATTACAACTGCGAGCTTGGCTTGCGTTTAAAGAGTGTGTCTTCCTGTGGCAACTCTCCACATTGACCAGATATTTCCTCCGCAAGAGGTGGCCGAATTACACATTACAAACTGCGACTTGGCTGCGTTCAGATTTGCAGTCTCCATTGGAGGACTTGGTTCGAATCCCACCTTCTGACAGAGGTTTTGAGTAAACCTAATGAAGTGCCTCAAGTCGGGCCACTATTTTTACATTGTGATTCCAATTCCCCGGCCACATTGTGACGGAAGCTGCATTGGGCCGGCCTCCCTCGGTAAGAAGAGAATTCTACCACTAAGTTGTGCTAAAGTGTATGCTGCATCGAAACCCGGGCCACCCGCGTGGCAGGCGAGAATTCTACCACTGAAACCACCATGCCTTTTTTCGCTGGTGTTTTGGATCCGGTCATGTCTCAACCTCATATTTAAAATTGTAGGACTGAAAGTATTTGATCGTGACGAGGAATGTTCAATCGCACTTGTGTTCTCGTTAGTATAGTGGTCAGTATCCCCCGCCTGTCCACGCGGGGGAGGACCGGGGTTCAATTCCCCGACGGGGGAGGAGAGGGTTTTTTTACTGACACTCCCCAAACACAATCAATGGCACATTATACTTGGACAACCACGGCATCTCGTGCAGAAGAAGCCAGCTGATGTTTTTAATTCAAGCCATTGATCAACTCTGGTGAACGTGTAATTTTCATGTCAGGATGTCCGAGCGGTCTAAGGCGCTGCGTTCAGGTCGCAGTCTCCCCTGGAGGCGTGGGTTCGAATCCCCACTTCTGACAGTTTTTGAGTAAACCTAATGAAGCGCCTCAATTCGGGCCACTATTTTTACATTGTGATTCGAAGGGGATATAGAGAGTGAGTTGTCCCTGTGTCAATCTCACGTTTAGACTTGTGCGACTCACATTGACAGATATTCCGCAAGAGGTGGCCAAATTACGGCCAATTTTCACATTAAAATTGCGACTTGGCTGCGTTCCGATCGCAGTCTCCCTTGGAGGGACTTGGTTCGAATCCCACTTGTGACAGAGGTTTTGAGTAAACCTAATGAAGTGCCTCAATTCGGGCCACTATTTTTACATTGTGATTCCAATTCCCGGCCACATTGTGACGGAAGCTGCATTGGCCGGCCTCCCTCGGTACAGAAGAGAATTCTACCACTAAGTGTGCTAAAGTGTATGCTGCATTGGCCGGGAATCGAACCCGGGCCTCCCGCGTGGCAGGCGAGAATTCTACCACTGAACCACCAATGCCTGTTTCTACAGGTGTTTTGGATCCCGTCATGTCTCAACCTCATATTTAAAATTGTAGGACTGAAAGTATTTGCTCATGACGAGGAATGCTCAATTAGTTTGTGTTCCTCGTTAGTATAGTGGTCAGTATCCCCGCCTGTCACGCGGGAGAGACTGGGGTTCAATTCCCCGACGGGGAGAAGAGGGAGTTTGCTGACACTCCCCAACACAATCAATGGCACATTATACTTGGACAACGCGGCGGTCTGTGCAGAAGAAGCCGCTGATGTTTTTATTGGTTTTAATTCAAGCCAACGGTCAAACTCTGGTAAAGGTGCAAATTCCATGTCAGGATGGCCGAGCGGTCTAAGGCGCTGCGTTTAGGTCGCAGTCTCCCCTGGAGGCGTGGGTTCGAATCCCACTTCTGACAGTGTTTAAGCAAACCCTAATGAAGTGCTCAATTCGGGCCAATTTTATTACATTGTGATTCGAAAGGGATCTAAAGAGTGTCTTCCTGTGTCAATCTCACATTGACCAGATATTCCGCAAGAGGTGGCCGAATTACGGCAGTTTTCACATTACAATTGCGACTTGGCTGTGGTAAAGAGTGTGTTTTCCTGTGTCAATCTCACATTGACCAGATATTCCGCAAGAGGTGGCCAAATTACAGCCAATTTTCACATTAAAACTGCGACTTGGCTGCGTTCCGATCGCAGTCTCCCTTGGAGGACTTGGTTCGAATCCCCACTTGTGACAGAGGTTTTGAGTAAACCTAATGAAGTGCCTCAATTCGGGCCAATTTTTTTACATTGTGATTCGGAAGGGATCTAAAGAGTGTCTTTCTGTGTCAATCTCACATTGCCCAGATATTCCCGCAAGAGGTGGCCGAATTACGGCCAGTTTTCACATTACAATTGCGACTTGGCTGTGGTAAAGAGTGTGTCTTCCTGTGTCAATCTCACATTGACCAGATATTCCGCAAGAGGTGGCCAAATTACGGCCAATTTTCACATTACAACTGCGACTTGGCTGCGTTCAGATTGCAGTCTCCATTGGAGGACTTGGTTCGAATCCCCACTTGTGACAGAGGTTTTGAGTAAACCTAATGAAGTGCCTCAATTCGGGCCACTATTTTTACATTGTGATTCCAATTCCCGGCCACATTGTGACGGAAGCTGCATTGGCCGGCCTCCCTCGGTACAGAAGAGAATTCTACCACTAGTGTGCTAAAGTGTATGCTGCATTGGCCGGGAATCGAACCCGGGCCTCCCGCGTGGCAGGCGAGAATTCTACCACTGAACCACCAATGCCTGTTTTCGCTGGTGTTTTGGATCCCGTCATGTCTCAACCTCATATTAAAAATTGTAGGACTGAAAGTATTTGATCGTGACGAGGAATGTTCAATGCACTTGTGTTCCTCGTTAGTATAGTGGTCAGTATCCCCGCCCTGTCACGCGGGAGACCGGGGTTCAATTCCCCGACGGGGAGGAGAGGGTTTTTACTGACACTCCCCAACACAATCAATGGCACATTATACTTGGACAAAACGGCATCTGTGCAGAAGAAGCCACTGATGTTTTAATTCAAGCCAACGATCAACTCTGGTGAGCGTGTCAACTCCATGTCAGGATGGCCGAGCGGTCTAAGGCGCTGCGTTCAGGTCGCAGTCCTCCCCTGGAGGCGTGGGTTCGAATCCCACTTCTGACAGTTTTTGAGTAAACCTAATGAAGCGCCTCAATTCCGGCCACTATTTTTACATTGTGATTCGAAGGGGATATAGAGAGTGAGTTGTCCTGTGTCAATCTTACGTTTAGACTTGTGCGACTCACATTGACCAGATATTACGCAAGAGGTGGTCGAATTATGGCCAGTTTTCACATTACACCTCTTAATCGATCAAACAACTGGGCTCAATTGGCCGGCCATCAGCGGTCTACAGCGCTGTATTCAGGTAGCAGTCTCCCCTGGAGGCGTGGGTTTGAATCCCACTTCTGACAGTGTTTAAGCAAACCTAATGAAGTGCCTCAATTCCGGCCAATTTTATTACATTGTGATTCGAAAGGGATCTAAAGAGTGTCTTCCTGTGTCAATCTCACATTGACCAGATATCCGCAAGAGGTGGCCGAATTTACGGCCAGTTTTCACATTACAATTGCGACTTGGCTGTGGTAAAGAGTGTGTCTTCCTGTGTCAATCTCACATTGACCAGATATTCCGCAAGAGGTGGCCAAATTACGGCCAATTTTCACATTAAAAACTGCGACTTGGCTGCGTTCCGATCGCAGTCTCCCTTGGAGGACTTGGTTCGAATCCCACTTGTGGACAGAGGTTTTGAGTAAACCTAATGAAGTGCCTCAATTCGGGCCAATTTTTTTTACATTGTGATTCGGAAGGGATCTAAATAGCGTCTTCCCTGGTGTCAATCTCCACATTGGACCAGATATTCCGCAAGAGGTGGCCGAATTATGGCCAGTTTTCACATTACAACTGCGACTTGGCTGCGTTAAAGAGTGTGTCTTCCTGTGGCAATCTCCACATTGACCCTGATATTTCCCCGATGAGGTGGCCAAATTACACATTACAACCTGCGACTTGGCTGCGTTCAGATTGCAGTCTCCATTGGAGGACTTGGTTCGAATCCCACTTCTGACAGAGGTTTTGAGTAAACCTAATGAAGTGCCCTCAATTCCGGGGCCACTATTTTTACATTGTGATTCCAATTCCCCGGCCACATTGTGACGGAAGCTGCATTGGCCGGCCTCCCTCGGTACCTGGAATGTTCAATGCACTTGTGTCCTCGTTAGTATAGTGGTCAGTATCCCCGCCTGTCACGCGGGAGACCCGGGGTTCAATCCTCTCCCCGACGGGGAGTAGAGGGTTTTTACTGGACACTCCCCCAACACAATCAATGGCACATTATACTTGGACAACACGGCATCTGTGCAGAAGATCCACTGATGTTTTAATTCAAGCCAACGATCAACTCTGGTGAACGTGTCAATTCCATGTCAGGATGGCCGAGCGGCTCTAAGGCGCTGCGTTCAGGTCGCAGTCTCCCCTGGAGGCGTGGGTTCTAATCCCCACTTCTGACAGGGTTTTTGAGTAAACCTAATGAAGCGCCTCAATACGGGCCACTATTTTTTACATTGTGATTCGAAGGGGATATAGAGAGTGAGTTGTCCTGTGTCCAATCTCACGTTTAGGACTTGTGCGACTCACATTGACCAGATATTACGCAAGAAGGTGGTTGAAGTTATGGCCAGTTTTCACATTACACCTCTTAATCGATCAAACAACTGGGCTCAATTGGCCGGCCATCAGCGGTCTAAAGCGCTGCATTCAGGTAGGTAGCAGTCTCCCCTGGAGGCGTGGGTTCGAATCCCACTTCTGACAGTGTTTGAGAAAACCTAATAAACTGCCTCAATTCGGGCCAATTTTTTTACATTGTGATTCGGAAGGGATCTAAAGAGTGTCTTCCTGTGTCAATCTCACATTGCCCAGATATTCCGCAAGAGGTGGCCGAATTACGGCCAGTTTTCACATTACAATTGCGACTTGGCTGTGGTAAAGAGTGTGTCTTCCTGTGTCAATCTCACATTGACCAGTTTTTTCTACAAGAGGTGGCCAAATTACGGCCAATTTTCACATTACAACTGCGACTTGGCTGCGTTCAGATCACAGTTGGTTCGAATCCCACTTCTGACAGAGGTTTTGAGTAAACCTAATGAAGTGCCTCAATTCGGGCCTCTATTTTTACATTGTGATTTCGACTACCGGCCACAATGTGACGGAAGCTGCATTCGCCGGGGAATCGGAACCGGCCACCCTCACTACAGAAGAGAACTCTACCACTAAGTGTGCTAAAGCAGATGCTGCATTGGCCGGGAATCGAACCGGGCCTCCCGCGTGGCAGGCGAGAATTCTACCACTGAACCACCAATGCCTGTTTCTACAGGTGTTTTGGATCCCGTCATGTCTCAACCTCATATTTAAAATTGTAGGACTGAAAGTATTTGCTCATGACGAGGAATGCTCAATTTGTTTGTGTTCCTCGTTAGTATAGTGGTCAGTATCCCCGCCTGTCACGCGGGAGACCGGGGTTCAATTCCCCGACGGGGAGAAGAGGGATTTTGCTGACACTCCCCAACACAATCAATGGCACATTACACTTGGACAACACGGCATCTGTGCAGAAGAAGCCACTGATGTTTTAATTCAAGCCAACGATCAACTCTGGTGAACTTGTAAATTCCATGTCAGGATGGCCGAGCGGTCTAAGGCGCTGCGTTCAGGTCGCAGTCTCCCCTGGAGGGTCGGGTTCGAATCCCACTTCTGACAGTTTTTGAGTAAACCTAATGAAGCGCCTCAATTCGGCGCCACTATTTTTACATTGTGATTCGAAGGGGGATATAGAGAGTGAGTTGTCCTGTGTCCATATCACGTTTAGACTTGTGCGACTCACATTTACCAGATATTACGTAAGAGGTGGCCACAATTACGGCCCAATTTTCACATTAAAACTGCGACTTGCTGCGTTTCGATCGCAGTCTCCCTCTTGGAGGACTTGGTTCGAATCCCACTTGTGACAGAGGTTTTGAGTAAACCTAATGAAGTGCCCTCAATTCAGGCCAATTTTTTTACATTGTGATTCGGAAGGGATCTAAATAGCGTCTTCCTGTGTCAATCTCACATTGACCAGATATTCCGCAAGAGGTGGCCGAATTATGGCCAGTTTCACATTTCAACTGGCGACTTGGCTGCGTTAAAGAGTGTGTCTTCCTGTGGCAATCTCACATTGACCAGATATTCCCGCAAGAGGTGGCCGAAATTACACATTACAACTGCGACTTGGCTGCTGTTCAGGGTCGCAGTCTCCCCTGGAGGCGTGGGTTCGAATCCCACTTCTGACAGTTTTTGAGTAAACCTAATGAAGCGCCTCAATTCGGGCCACTATTTTTACATTGTGATTCGAAGGGGATATAGAGAGTGAGTTGTCCTGTGTCAATCTCACGTTTAGACTTGTGCGACTCACATTTACCAGATATTACGTAAGAGGTGGCCAAATTACGGCCAATTTTCACATTAAAACTGCGACTTGGCTGCGTTCCGATCGCAGTCTCCCTTGGAGGACTTGCTTCGAATCCCACTTGTGACAGAGGTTTTGAGTAAACCTAATGAAGTGCCTCAATTCGGGCCACTATTTTTACATTGTGATTCCAATTCCCGGCCAATTGTGACGGAAGCTGCATTGGCCGGCCTCCCTCGGTACAGAAGAGAATTCTACTACTAAGTGTGCTTATGTGTATGCTGCATTGGCCGGGAATCGAACCCGGGCCTCCCGCGTGGCAGGCGAGAATTCTACCACTGAACCACCAATGCCTGTTTCTACAGGTGTTTTGGATCCCGTCATGTCTCAACCTCATATTTAAAATTGTAGGACTGAAAGTATTTGCTCATGACGAGGAATGCTCAATTAGTTTGTGTTCCTCGTTAGTATAGTGGTCAGTATCCCCGCCTGTCACGCGGGAGACCGGGGTTCAATTCCCCGACGGGGAGAAGAGGGAGTTTGCTGACACTCCCCAACACAATCAATGGCACATTATACTTGGACAACGCGGCGTCTGTGCAGAAGAAGCCACTGATGTTTTTATTGGTTTTAATTCAAGCCAACGGTCAACTCTGGTAAAGGTGCAAATTCCATGTCAGGATGGCCGAGCGGTCTAAGGCGCTGCGTTTAGGTCGCAGTCTCCCCTGGAGGCGTGGGTTCGAATCCCACTTCTGACAGTGTTTAAGCAAACCTAATGAAGTGCCTCAATTCGGGCCAATTTTATTACATTGTGATTCGAAAGGGATCTAAAGAGTGTCTTACTGTGTCAATCTCACATTGACCAGATATTCTGCAAGAGGTGGCCCGAATTACGGCCAGTTTTCACATTAACAATTGCGACTTGGCTGTGGTAAAGAGTGTGTCCTTCCTGTGTCAATCTCACATTGACCAGATATTCCGCAAGAGGTGGCCAAATTACGGCCAATTTTTCACATTAAAACTGCGACTTGCTGCGTTCCGATCGCAGTCTCCCTTGGAGGACTTGGTTCGAATCCCACTTGTGACAGAGGTTTTGAGTAAACCTAATGAAGTGCCTCTAATTCGGGCCAATTCTTTTACATTGTGATTCGGAAGGGATCTAAATAGCGTCTTCCTGTGTCAATCTCACATTGACCAGATATTCCCACAAGAGGTGGCCGAATTATGGCCAGTTTTCACATTACAACTGCGCTTGGCTGCGTTAAAGAGTGTGGTCCTTCCTGTGGCAATCTCACATTGACCAGATATTCCGCAAGAGGTGGCCGAATTACACATTACAACTGCGACTTGGCTGAGTTCAGGATTTGCAGTCTCCATTGGAGGACTTGGTTCGAATCCCACTTGTGACAGAGGTTTTGAGTAAACCTAATGAAGTGCCTCAATTCGGGCCACTATTTTTACATTGTGATTCCAATTCCCGGCCACATTGTGACGGAAGCTGCATTGGCCGGCCTCCCTCGGTACAGAAGAGAATTCTACCACTAAGTGTGCTAAAGTGTATGCTGCATTGGCCGGGAATCGAACCCGGGCCTCCCGCGTGGCAGGCGAGAATTCTACCACTGAACCACCAATGCCTGTTTCTACAGGTGTTTTGGATCCCGTCATGTCTCAACCTCATATTTAAAATTGTAGGACTGAAAGTATTTGCTCATGACGAGGAATGCTCAATTAGTTTGTGTTCCTCGTTAGTATAGTGGTCAGTATCCCCGCCTGTCACGCGGGAGACCGGGGTTCAATTCCCCGACGGGGAGAAGAGGGAGTTTGCTGACACTCCCCAACACAATCAATGGCACATTATACTTGGACAATGCGGCGTCTGTGCAGAAGAAGCCACTGATGTTTTTATTGGTTTTAATTCAAGCCAACGGTCAACTCTGGTAAAGGTGCAAATTCCATGTCAGGATGGCCGAGCGGTCTAAGGCGCTGCGTTTAGGTCGCAGTCTCCCCTGGAGGCGTGGGTTCGAATCCCACTTCTGACAGTGTTTAAGCAAACCTAATGAAGTGCCTCAATTCGGGCCAATTTTATTACATTGTATTCATGATTCGAAAGGGATCTAAAGAGTGTCTTCCTGTGTCAATCTCACATTGACCAGATATTCCGCAAGAGGTGGCCGAATTACGGCCAGTTTTCACATTACAATTGCGACTTGGCTGTGGTAAAGAGTGTGTCTTCCTGTGTCAATCTCACATTGACCAGATATTCCGCAAGAGGTGGCCAAATTACGGCCAATTTTCACATTAAAACTGCGACTTGGCTGCGTTCCGATCGCAGTCTCCCTTGGAGGACTTGGTTCGAATCCCACTTGTGACAGAGGTTTTGAGTAAACCTAATGAAGTGCCTCAATTCGGGCCAATATTTTTACATTGTGATTCGGAAGGGATCTAAATAGCGTCTTCCTGTGTCAATCTCACATTGACCAGATATTCCGCAAGAGGTGACCGAATTATGGCCAGTTTTCACATTACAACTGCGACTTGGCTGCGTTAAAGAGTGTGTCTTCCTGTGGCAATCTCACATTGACCAGATATTCCGCAAGAGGTGGCCAAATTACACATTACAACTGCGACTTGGCTGCGTTCAGATTGCAGTCTCCATTGGAGGACTTGGTTCGAATCCCACTTGTGACAGAGGTTTTGAGTAAACCTAATGAAGTGCCTCAATTCGGGCCACTATTTTTACATTGTGATTCCAATTCCCGGCCACATTGTGACGGAAGCTGCATTGGCCGGCCTCCCTCGGTACAGAAGAGAATTCTACCACTAAGTGTGCTAAAGTGTATGCTGCATTGGCCGGGAATCGAACCCGGGCCTCCCGCGTGGCAGGCGAGAATTCTACCACTGAACCACCAATGCCTGTTTCTACAGGTGTTTTGGATCCCGTCATGTCTCAACCTCATATTTAAAATTGTAGGACTGAAAGTATTTGCTCATGACGAGGAATGCATAATTAGTTTGTGTTCCTCGTTAGTATAGTGGTCAGTATCCCCGCCTGTCACGCGCGAGACCGGGGTTCAATTCCCCGACGGGGAGAAGAGGGAGTTTGCTGACACTCCCAACACAATCAATGGCACATTATACTTGGACAACACGGCATCTGTGCAGAAGAAGCCACTGATGTTTTAATTCAAGCCATTGATCAACTCTGGTGAACGTGTAAATTTCATGTCAGGATGTCCGAGCCGTCTAAGGCGCTGCGTTCAGGTCGCAGTCTCCCTGGAGGCGTGGGTTCGAATCCCACTTCTGACAGTTTTTGAGTAAACCTAATGAAGCGCCTCAATTCGGGCCACTATTTTTACATTGTGATTCGAAGGGGATATAGAGGTGAGTTGTCCTGTGTCAATCTCACGTTTAGACTTGTGCGACTCACATTGACCAGATATTCCGCAAGAGGTGGCCAAATTACGGCCAATTTTCACATTAAAATTGCGACTTGGCTGCGTTCCGATCGCAGTCTCCCTTGGAGGACTTGGTTCGAATCCCACTTGTGACAGAGGTTTTGAGTAAACCTAATGAAGTGCCTCAATTCGGGCCACTATTTTTACATTGTGATTCCAATTCCCGGCCACATTGTGACGGAAGCTGCATTGGCCGGCCTCCCTCGGTACAGAAGAGAATTCTACCACTAAGTGTGCTAAAGTGTATGCTGCATTGGCCGGGAATCGAACCCGGGCCTCCCGCGTGGCAGGCGAGAATTCTACCACTGAACCACCAATGCCTGTTTCTACAGGTGTTTTGGATCCCGTCATGTCTCAACCTCATATTTAAAATTGTAGGACTGAAAGTATTTGCTCATGACGAGGAATGCTCAATTAGTTTGTGTTCCTCGTTAGTATAGTGGTCCACGTATCCCCGCCTGTCACGCGGGGAGAGCCGGGGTTCAATTCCCCGACGGGGTGAAGAGGGAGTTTGCTGACACTCCCCAACACAATCAATGGCACATTATACTTGGACAACGCGGCGTCTGTGCAGAAGAAGCCACTGATGTTTTTATTGGTTTTAATTCAAGCCAACGGTCAACTCTGGTAAAGGTGCAAATTCCATGTCAGGGGCCGAGCGGTCTAAGGCGCTGCGTTTAGGTCGCAGTCTCCCTGGAGGCGTGGGTTCGAATCCCACTTCTGACAGTGTTTAAGCAAACCTAATGAAGTGCCTCAATTCGGGCCAATTTTATTACATTGTGATTCGAAAGGGATCTAAAGAGTGTCTTCCTGTGTCAATCTCACATTGACCAGATATTCCGCAAGAGGTGGCCGAATTACGGCCATTTCATTACATTCACAATTGCGACTTGGCTGTGGTAAAGAGTGTGTCTTCCTGTGTCAATCTCACATTGACCAGATATTCCGCAAGAGGTGGCCAAATTACGGCCAATTTTCACATTAAAACTGCGACTTGGCTGCGTTCCGATCGCAGTCTCCCTTGGAGGACTTGGTTCGAATCCCACTTGTGACAGAGGTTTTGAGTAAACCTAATGAAGTGCCTCAATTCGGGCCAATTTTTTTACATTGTGATTCGGAAGGGATCTAAATAGGCGTCTTTCCTGTGTCAATCTCACATTGACCAGATATTCCGCAAGAGGTGGCCCGAATTATGGCCAGTTTTCACATTACAACTGCGACCTTGGCTGCGTTAAAGGATGTCGTTCCTTCCTGTGGCAATCTCACATTTGAAACCAGAGTTTATTTCCGCAAGTGGTGGCCAAATTACACTTTACAACTGCGACTTGGCTGGCGTTCAGATTGCAGTCTCCATTGGAGGAGCTTGGTTCGAATCTCCACTTCTGACAGAGGTTTTGATTAAACCTAATAAAGTGCCTCAATTCCGGGCCACTATTTTTACATTGTGATTCCAATTCCCGGCCACATTGGTGGACGAAGCTGCATTGGCCGGCCTCCCCTTCTGTACTTGGATTGTTCAATGCACTTGTGTTTCCTCGTTAGTATAGTGGGTCAGTATCCCCGCCTAGTCACGCGGGAGACCGAGGGTTCAATTCCCCGACAGGGATGGAGAGGGGGTTTTATACTGACACTCCCCAACACAATCAATGGCACATTATACTTGGACAACACGGCATCTGTGCAGAAGAATCCACTGATGTTTTAATTCAAGCCAACGATCAACTCTGGTGAACGTGTCAATTCCATGTCAGGATGGCCGAGCGGTCTAAGGCGCTGCGTTCAGGTCGCAGTCTCCCCTGGAGGCGTGGGTTCTAATCCCACTTCTGACAGTTTTGAGTAAACCTAATGAAGCGCCTCAATACGGGCCACTATTTTTACATTGTGATTCGAAGGGGATATAGAGAGTGAGTTGTCCTGTGTCAATCTCACGTTTAGACTTGTGCGACTCACATTGACCAGATATTACGCAAGAGGTGGTTGAATTATGGCCAGTTTTCACATTACACCTCTTAATCGATCAAACAACTGGGCTCAATTGGCCGGCCATCAGCGGTCTAAAGCGCTGCATTCAGGTAGCAGTCTCCCCTGGAGGCGTGGGTTCGAATCCCACTTCTGACAGTGTTTGAGAAAACCTAATAAACTGCCTCAATTCGGGGGCCAATTTTTTTACATTGGTGATTCGGAAGGGGGATCTAAAGAGGGTGTCCTTCCTGTGTCAATCTCTCATTTGCCCAGATAGTCCGCAAGTAGGATGGCCGAATGTTGTAACGGCCAGTTTTCACATTACAATTGGCGACTTGGCTGTGGTAAAGAGTGTGTCTTCCTGTGTCAATCTCACATTGACCAGTTTTTTTCTACAAGAGGTGGCCAAAGTACGGCCAATTTTCACATTACAACTGCGACTTGGCTGCGTTCAGATCACAGTTGGTTCGAATCCCACTTCTGACAGATGTTTTGAGTAAACCTAATGATGTGCCTCAATTCGGGCCTCTATTTTTACATTGTGATTTCGACTCCCGGCCACAATGTGACGGAAGCTGCATTCGCCGGGGAATCGGAACCGGCCACCCTCACTACAGAAGAGAACTCTACCACTAAGTGTGCTAAAGCAGATGCTGCATTGGCCGGGAATCGAACCCGGGCCTCCCGCGTGGCAGGCGAGAATTCTACCACTGAACCACCAATGCCTGTTTCTACAGGTGTTTTGGATCCCGTCATGTCTCAACCTCATATTTAAAATTGTAGGACTGAAAGTATTTGCTCATGACGAGGAATGCTCAATTTGTTTGTGTTCCTCGTTAGTATAGTGGTCAGTATCCCCGCCTGTCACGGGGAGACCGGGGTTCAATTCCCCGACGGGGAGAAGAGGGATTTTGCTGACACTCCCCAACACAATCAATGGCACATTACACTTGGACAACACGGCATCTGTGCAGAAGAAGCCACTGATGTTTTAATTCAAGCCAACGATCAACTCTGGTGAACTTGTAAATTCCATGTCAGGATGGCCGAGCGGTCTAAGGCGCTGCGTTCAGGTCGCAGTCTCCCCTGGAGGCGTGGGTTCGAATCCCACTTCTGACAGTTTTTGAGTAAACCTAATGAAGCGCCTCAATTCGGGCCACTATTTTTACATTGTGATTCGAAGGGGATATAGAGAGTGAGTTGTCCTGTGTCAATCTCACGTTTAGACTTGTGCGACTCACATTGACCAGATATTCCGCAAGAGGTGGCCAAATTACGGCCAATTTTCACATTAAAATTGCGACTTGGCTGCGTTCCGATCGCAGTCTCCTTGGAGGACTTGGTTCGAATCCCACTTGTGACAGAGGTTTTGAGTAAACCTAATGAAGTGCCTCAATTCGGGCCACTATTTTTACATTGTGATTCCAATTCCCGGCCACATTGTGACGGAAGCTGCATTGGCCGGCCTCCCTCGGTACAGAAGAGAATTCTACCACTAAGTGTGCTAAAGTGTATGCTGCATTGGCCGGGAATCGAACCCGGGCCTCCGCGTGGCAGGCGAGAATTCTACCACTGAACCACCAATGCCTGTTTCTACAGGTGTTTTGGATCCCGTCATGTCTCAACCTCATATTTAAAATTGTAGGACTGAAAGTATTTGCTCATGACGAGGAATGCTCAATTAGTTTGTGTTCCTCGTTAGTATAGTGGTCAGTATCCCCGCCTGTCACGCGGGGAGACCGGGGTTCAATTCCCCGACGGGGAGAAGAGGGAGTTTGCTGACACTCCCCAACACAATCAATGGCACATTATACTTGGACACACGGCATCTGTGCAGAAGAAGCCACTGATGTTTTAATTCAAGCCATTGATCAACTCTGGTGAACGTGTAAATTTCATGTCAGGATGTCCGAGCCGTCTAAGGCGCTGCGTTCAGGTCGCAGTCTCCCCTGGAGGCGTGGGTTCGAATCCCACTTCTGACAGTTTTTGAGTAAACCTAATGAAGCGCCTCAATTCGGGCCACTATTTTTACATTGTGATTCGAAGGGGATATAGAGAGTGAGTTGTCCTGTGTCAATCTCACGTTTAGACTTGTGCGACTCACATTGACCAGATATTCCGCAAGAGGTGGCCAAATTACGGCCAATTTTCACATTAAAATTGCGACTTGGCTGCGTTCCGATCGCAGTCTCCCTTGGAGGACTTGGTTCGAATCCCACTTGTGACAGAGGTTTTGAGTAAACCTAATGAAGTGCCTCAATTCGGGCCACTATTTTTACATTGTGATTCCAATTCCCGGCCACATTGTGACGGAAGCTGCATTGGCCGGCCTCCCTCGGTACAGAAGAGAATTCTACCACTAAGTGTGCTAAAGTGTATGCTGCATTGGCCGGGAATCGAACCCGGGCCTCCGCGTGGCAGGCGAGAATTCTACCACTGAACCACCAATGCCTGTTTCTACAGGTGTTTTGGATCCCGTCATGTCTCAACCTCATATTTAAAATTGTAGGACTGAAAGTATTTGCTCATGACGAGGAATGCTCAATTAGTTTGTGTTCCTCGTTAGTATAGTGGTCAGTATCCCCGCCTGTCACGCGGGAGACCGGGGTTCAATTCCCCGACGGGGAGAAGAGGGAGTTTGCTGACACTCCCCAACACAATCAATGGCACATTATACTTGGACAACGCGGCGTCTGTGCAGAAGAAGCCACTGATGTTTTTATTGGTTTTAATTCAAGCCAACGGTCAACTCTGGTAAAGGTGCAAATTCCATGTCAGGATGGCCGAGCGGTCTAAGGCGCTGCGTTTAGGTCGCAGTCTCCCCTGGAGGCGTGGGTTCGAATCCCACTTCTGACAGTGTTTAAGCAAACCTAATGAAGTGCCTCAATTCGGGCCAATTTTATTACATTGTGATTCGAAAGGGATCTAAAGAGTGTCTTCCTGTGTCAATCTCACATTGACCAGATATTCCGCAAGAGGTGGCCGAATTACGGCCAGTTTTCACATTACAATTGCGACTTGGCTGTGGTAAAGAGTGTGTCTTCCTGTGTCAATCTCACATTGACCAGATATTCCGCAAGAGGTGGCCAAATTACGGCCAATTTTCACATTAAAACTGCGACTTGGCTGCGTTCCGATCGCAGTCTCCCTTGGAGGACTTGGTTCGAATCCCACTTGTGACAGAGGTTTTGAGTAAACCTAATGAAGTGCCTCAATTCGGGCCAATTTTTTTACATTGTGATTCGGAAGGGATCTAAATAGCGTCTTCCTGTGTCAATCTCACATTGACCAGTATTCCGCAGAGGTGGCCGAATTATGGCCAGTTTTCACATTACAACTGCGACTTGGCTGCGTTAAAGAGTGTGTCTTCCTGTGGCAATCTCACATTGACCAGATATTCCGCAAGAGGTGGCCAAATTACACATTACAACTGCGACTTGGCTGCGTTCAGATTGCAGTCTCCATTGGTGGACTTGGTTCGAATCCCACTTCTGACAGAGGTTTTGAGTAAACCTAATGAAGTGCCTCAATTCGGGCCACTATTTTTACATTGTGATTCCAATTCCCGGCCACATTGTGACGGAAGCTGCATTGGCCGGCCTCCCTCGGTACTGGAATGTTCAATGCACTTGTGTTCCTCGTTAGTATAGTGGTCAGTATCCCCGCCTATCACGCGGGAGACCGGGGTTCAATTCCCCGACAGGGAGTAGAGGGTTTTTACTGACACTCCCACAACACATCAATGGCACATTATACTTGGACAACACGGCATCTGTGCAGAAGAATCCACTGATGTTTTAATTCAAGCCAACGATCAACTCTGGTGAACGTGTAAATTCCATGTCAGGATGGCCGAGCGGTCTAAGGCGCTGCGTTCAGGTCGCAGTCTCCCTGGAGGCGTGGGTTCTAATCCCACTTCTGACAGTTTTTGAGTAAACCTAATGAAGCGCCTCAATACGGGCCACTATTTTTACATTGTGATTCGAAGGGGATATAGAGTGAGTTGTCCTGTGTCAATCTCACGTTTAGACTTGTGCGACTCACATTGACCAGATATTACGCAAGAGGTGGTCGAATTATGGCCAGTTTTCACATTACACCTCTTAATCGATCAAACAACTGGGCTCAATTGGCCGGCCATCAGCGGTCTAAGCGCTGCATTCAGGTAGCAGTCTCCCCTGGAGGCGTGGGTTCGAATCCCACTTCTGACAGTGTTTGAGCAAACCTAATAAACTGCCTCAATTCGGGCAATTTTTTTACATTGTGATTCGGAAGGGATCTAAAGAGTGTCTTCCTGTGTCAATCTCACATTGCCCAGATATTCCGCAAGAGGTGGCCGAATTACGGCCAGTTTTCACATTACAATTGCGACTTGGCTGTGGTAAAGAGTGTGTCTTCCTGTGTCAATCTCACATTGACCAGATATTCCCAAGAGGTGGCCAAATTACGGCCAATTTTCACATTACAACTGCGACTTGGCTGCGTTCCGATCGCAGTCTCCCTTGGAGGACTTGGTTCGAATCCCACTTGTGACAGAGGTTTTGAGTAAACCTAATGAAGTGCCTCAATTCGGGCCAATTTTTTTACATTGTGATTCGGAAGGGATCTAAATAGCGTCTTCCTGTGTCAATCTCACATTGACCAGATATTCCGCAAGAGGTGGCCGAATTATGGCCAGTTTTCACATTACAACTGCGACTTGGCTGCGTTAAAGAGTGTGTCTTCCTGTGGCAATCTCACATTGACCAGATATTCCGCAAGAGGTGGCCAAATTACACATTACAACTGCGACTTGGCTGCGTTCAGATTGCAGTCTCCATTGGAGGACTTGGTTCGAATCCCACTTCTGACAGAGGTTTTGAGTAAACCTAATGAATGCCTCAATTCGGGCCACTATTTTTACATTGTGATTCCAATTCCCGGCCACATTGTGACGGAAGCTGCATTGGCCGGCCTCCCTCGGTACTGGAATGTTCAATGCACTTGTGTTCCTCGTTAGTATAGTGGTCAGTATCCCCGCCTGTCACGCGGGAGACCGGGGTTCAATTCCCCGACGGGGAGGAAGGGTTTTTACTGACACTCCCCAACACAATCAATGGCACATTAACTTGGACAACACGGCATCTGTGCAGAAGAATCCACTGATGTTTTAATTCAAGCCAACGATCAACTCTGGTGAACGTGTCAATTCCATGTCAGGATGGCCGAGCGGTCTAAGGCGCTGCGTTCAGGTCGCAGTCTCCCTGGAGGCGTGGGTTCTAATCCCACTCTGACAGTTTTTGAGTAAACCTAATGAAGCGCCTCAATACGGGCCACTATTTTTACATTGTGATTCGAAGGGGATATAGAGAGTGAGTTGTCCTGTGTCAATCTCACGTTTAGACTTGTGCGACTCACATTGACCAGATATTACGCAAGAGGTGGTTGAATTATGGCCAGTTTTCACATTACACCTCTTAATCGATCAAACAACTGGGCTCAATTGGCCGGCCATCAGCGGTCTAAAGCGCTGCATTCAGGTAGCAGTCTCCCCTGGAGTGGGGTGTTCGAATCCCACTTCTGACAGTGTTTGAGAAAACCTAATAAACTGCCTCAATTCGGGCCAATTTTTTTACATTGTGATTCGGAAGGGATCTAAGAGTGTCTTCCTGTGTCAATCTCACATTGCCCAGATATTCCGCAAGAGGTGGCCGAATTACGGCCAGTTTTCACATTACAATTGCGACTTGGCTGTGGTAAAGAGTGTGTCTTCCTGTGTCAATCTCACATTGACCAGTTTTTTCTACAAGAGGTGGCCAAATTACGGCCAATTTTCACATTACAACTGCGACTTGGCTGCGTTCAGATCACAGTTGGTTCGAATCCCACTTCTGACAGATGTTTTGAGTAAACCTAATGAAGTGTGCCTCAATTCGGGCCTCTATTTTTACATTGTGATTTCGACTCCCGGCCACAATGTGACGGAAGCTGCATTCGCCGGGGAATCGGAACCGGCCACCCTCACTACAGAAGAGAACTCTACCACTAATGTGCTAAAGCAGATGCTGCATTGGCCGGGAATCGAACCCGGGCCTCCCGCGTGGCAGGCGAGAATTCTACCACTGAACCACCAATGCCTGTTTCTACAGGTGTTTTGGATCCCGTCATGTCTCAACCTCATATTTAAAATTGTAGGACTGAAAGTATTTGCTCATGACGAGGAATGCTCAATTTGTTTGTGTTCCTCGTTAGTATAGTGGTCAGTATCCCCGCTGTCACGCGGGAGACCGGGGTTCAATTCCCCGACGGGGAGAAGAGGGATTTTGCTGACACTCCCCAACACAATCAATGGCACATTACACTTGGACAACACTGCATCTGTGCAGAAGAAGCCACTGATGTTTAATTCAAGCCAACGATCAACTCTGGTGAACTGTAAATTCCATGTCAGGATGGCCGAGCGGTCTAAGGCGCTGCGTTCAGGTCGCAGCTCCACTGGAGGCGTGGTTCGAATCCCACTTCTGACAGTTTTGAGTAAACCTAATGAAGCGCCTCATTTCGGGCCACTATTTTTACATTGTGATTAGCGAAGGGGATA
>JAOPHQ010000717.1:0-10000 GCA_030340625.1 Merluccius polli
GTAGCAGATGGACTTGTTTTCCCCTGTTTAGGATATCAGAGAGTTTCTGTGCTTTGGTCCCCTCCCTTCACCTAATGACACTGGTGGGGAAACACAAAGCAGCTCTGGGAGGCTGAGGTAACCAGGCATTGGTTAGGTTAATGAGTAAGTGGGAGAGAGCAGACAGATGACTGGATTACTCTTCAGCGTGACCCCTTTTGTTCTGCATTCCTAATGAATCATGTCATCATATCATATCATGTCCACAGGAAATACTGTTTTTCTGTAAGCAAATACAACAGCTTTGTGATGTCAATGGCACCGCATTCGTCATAAACAGGTCCTAAACAAATCCTGATAATGTACTTTTTTAAGAGATAATTGATGTGAGTCAAGGGATTTGGATGTTGGCTGTCTGTGACATGACGTTTCTGCTCCTCCTTGCTGGCCTCAGAAAACAAACTGTGTTGCAAAAGTGATAAAACACAATTCAATGTTGATTTCGTCCTGGCAACCACCTTAAGGCAGCCCTGTCACCTGCTTCTGACATCTCTCTCTCTCTCTCTCCCCTTCCCTTTCTGCATCCATCCATCCTTCTTCTACTCTTCCTCTCTGTGCTGCTCACCATCTGGAGAAGAGTGACATCCTCATAGTAAACAGAGCAACAGCTGTCCCAGCTTTTTTCACTTTTCTTTTGCTATCGCTCTTCTCCCCCCCACCATACCCTTATTACTTAACTTTCTTCTTCTGTCCCTGTGTTATTTCTCTCTGTCTCTGGCTCTCTCTCTCTCTCGCTCTGTCTTTCTCTCTCTGTGTTTGTGTGTGTTTTTGTGTGTGTTGTTGTCCAAGCAGTCATAGTGTGAGGGATGTGGTGCGCGTTGGTTTGGGGTGGGGGATTAAGGCGGCGACATTACGGGCAGCAATGAAGGGGTTGGGGTCCGGCCAACACCTGTCACCATTGGGGGAAGCTGTGGATGTTTCTCCAAGGAGTCTGAAAAGACGAGATCTATTGGAGCTGAGGAGGAAGTGACACGTGGGGAAATAAGGCGGCGGGGGGTGGTCTGCAGTGACCCCCAACACATGTCTTCATAAAAAAAACGGTTTTTACCTAATGACATCAGGTGCTGCTCTTCCCGGCAGGGATATTACTAATATCATAATGCATCCTTTCCATCCGAGTCCTAAAGTATCAAGGCAAGTGGAAAACAGTAGGAGGAGAAAGGAATGGTAGTGAGGTGGAGGAGGAGGTGGAGGAGGAGGAGGACGAGAGGTATGAATGCGCATTTCATTGACAGGGACAGGATCCAAATTGTCGGACACCTGTGAAAACACCATTAGTCATTCAGGAGCTGTTGGGGAAAGGGAGTAGGAAGACACAGATCAAATGAAGAGCGATCAAGTCAATAGAAAGACACAGAAGAGGAATACAAATAGGGATTAAAGTAAAGTAAACCCCCAAATCCCCTTTTTTCCTTGGAAAACACTTCCATTTGGGTCTCACAAAGTGTTGCTGAACATTTCTGTGTTATTGTTGACTAATGTATAATGTATATATATATATAGTATAGATACATTTAACTTGTGTATAAGTTGTTAAACAGGGAAAATCCTCCATAAAATACAAGAAGTTAGCTGGAAGTAGCAGAATTCTTGTATTTTATGGAGGATTTTTCCCTGGCTCAAGTGAGTGTGACGTGGGTTCGCCCCTCACACTCGCTCCTATGGAACCCAATGTGTCTGTTTTTTCTAAAACCTTTACGACCCTCACGACTGCTCAGATCACATTTTTTTAAACTTGTAGGTGGAAAAAACACACACACACACACACACACACACACACTTGGTGTGGTCAGCATATCGCAGGTCAAGGAATCCCTGCTTCCGGTCTACCTGCCCCACAAATATGCACCTGCATATCTCTCTCTCGCTCTCTCTCTGTCTGCCTGTCTGTCTGTCTGTCTGTGTCTCTGTCTGTGTGTGTCTCTCTCTCTCCTGCTACCTAGTGGTCACAGTTCCCACTACTGGTTTGAAATCCAGCGTACGTCTGTCTTTGAAGCCCTCCAGCCCAGAAACCCAAGACGTCTCACAACTCAGCAGCAGCGGTGTGGAGCTGAAAGGTCTATGGCGGAGGAGCCACATCTGCTACCATGATTTGGAACACCCTCATTTTTATTGTATGACACACAATATGTATCGCGCTGCAATTTACTATACTTAGGGGCTTGCAGTGATTGAAAACTGGGTCCGTTGTTCAAACTGGAATTCCTTCAGAAATTATAAGCTGTGTTTGACCTCGGCGGTGTGCTCTGGTATTTCTGTTACCGGCTTTCATCTCCAACACAGGGGTGTCTCCCTGGGCGACCCAGCTCCCCACCCAGTCTAGTGTTGTCACTTCCACTTAATGGTCAACATTAGAGCAATAGGACAGTGCACTCAGCCAGGTAGTGGGGTGATACGTTCAGGTATAACTTTTGGGCATTGGGAATGTGTGTATATGTGAGATTGTGTGTAATGTTTCTGCTTAATGGCTCACAATTATGTTTAATATCTTGTAATAACTCATAATTTTCTTTATTCATTTGTTTGTGTCTGTCAGTTGGTGGGCTACACAATTTGTCCAGTTTGATTTCAGTTGACAAAAGCCACAGAATAATATTGCAGTGGTATTCGCAGGGCAGACAGAGAAATTGTTCAAATTCATAATTACTTTTCTATTCTCACAGTAAGATACTGAACTGTGCAGTTTAAAATTCGCCTGTAAATTGAGCTGTGTGGCTAGCTAAGTTAGACACAGAAAGAAAGGCTCAAGAACACAAATCAAGATGACAAGCTGACTTAAATTCAAAAGATTTTGAAGCTGAGCTGAAACAAAAATTCCCAATAATTTTCCAAAATGGTCTGATGAATGGTTGCTGGCATAATGTAGTATATATCATTCCAACATTATTCTATATGTGTCCGATTCCCCCAAGCATTATAGTATGTCTGCTGAGATGCGTGCATGTGTTTCCATCTGGTCATATCTGTATGGCCAATTTTCTGGTGTGCCCTCCATTATTGTGCTTCACACTCGCCTACTATTGATATTATTCAACCTATACTACAGGTTAAGCAACCTGTAGTATTATGTATGTCCAGGTTTTCTTGGGCATACAGGCTATCCATCCTTCATGAACAGTTTTCTGGTTTCAGTTAGTAGCCCAGATCCCTGTGGAAACCTTATATGCTATCTCAAGTCTAGCTCTCAGAGCCCTGTCAACTTTATGCTCCCTCTTGTCCTTTGCGGCTGCTTATCTGGAGTACATCACAGATAAATCTAGGCACCTGGAAGCCCAGCCGCAACTCTGGTGTCCGGGCGGCTCGTTGTTGGTTGGACTCCCTCGCCACCCTCCCACACCCTCCCACACCCCCCTCCCCAGGTCCTACCTTTGTAGACCCACCACATGATTTATGACCAAGAGGAAGGTGAGGTTCTCTGGGGTTGACTGGGTCAGAGCAGTACTCTGTCCTCAGAGAGAGAAGCTCCACACCCTGAAGAGATAAGCCTGGTCATAATCCTCGTCATATCCCTGGCTCTGTATAAATGCTCTTCCTGGATGAACTTTATCACCACCAAGCACCGTGCCTGGGAGAGGAAGGATGGATACTGGAAGTCAGATGGAGAGAGAGAGGCTCATCCCCTAAACCCTATATAGTGAACACTACATAATACACTAATTAACTAAGTCAGGGAGTAGGGAGGAATTCAGACACTGATTATGCGCTGGAAATCTATCCGCACGACGTTTATTGATGTCACAAGATTAATTTGATGAATCTGATGAAAATGGAAACCGCTATGCATCATGGGATATTGTGTGGAAATTATGTACATCAGTTGTACACTGCTTTTACCGGTCCTTTATGGGTATTAAGTAGTGCACCTATACAGAGAGAGAGAGGGGGAGGGAGGGGGGAGAGATGGACATGATGCAGGTGATTGTTTTGGGTCTGATAAAGGGAACGGGGGTCTCTGGTTAAGGTTAGCAGCGGGACAAACGCATGCTGGGCAAGGAGCTGAGGAGTTTACCAGGAGACGAGAGCAACAGGAGCTGAGAGAGGAGCTGAGAAATTTCACCAGGAGAAGGGAGAGCCTTGGAGTCGGAGGGCAGCACTGCAGGGAGGGCTGAGGGGACAAGGGAGATAGATGACGGCAGAAGGAGGATAAGATAAAGGAAACGGAGCTGATTAGGGATGAGGATACAGGCCATCTACAGGCCCAGAGGTTATCACCCCAACCACCACATTGTGTTCAAGACCCATGATAGGAAATAAACTGCCAATGACCCAAGAACTAGCTCCACCAGAATATAACTGCAGGAGCCGCAAGAGCCAATTCATTGACCTCAACGTGCTAGTTGATGCGAAGGACATCCATGACATGTCTAACGCTCTCTCGTCTTGATTGCTCTATCTGGTCATCTCTGCTCCCTTTCACTTTGTATAACTCATACACACACACACGCGCGCACAACACACCCACCCCAGGGGCTCCCCTGTGTGTGCTGCTGACAGGCGGTGAGAGGCGAGATATGCAGCAGCAGTACATTGAGACACGTCCAGCTGTTTGCAGCCGGCTCTGGGCCGGATCCAGTCTCCAACGGGAGCGGGGGTCAGTGGCGAGAACAGGGCCGCTCACCTCTCCTGTGAGCCGGCCCATCTGGTGGTGGAGGGCAGGGGTCGCTGAGTGAAGTGGGGCTGATGGTTAGTAGGGGTGTGTGTGTGTGTATGTGGGTGGGGGGGGGGGGGGGGGGGTGTTTGTCTCCTCTGAATCCAGGAAGGAATGTGGGGGTCAAAGAAGCTGTTGATTTGCTCTGAACCCTTTCTTCACTGCATGAGGAATGAGCTGTGTGGTGGAGCTCCTTGACTACCGCTGTGTTGCCGTCTCCCTCTCTCCCTCCTTCTCCCTTGCTCTCTCAGTACCATGCTCCCAATATCACATTCTCTCTCTTGCTCTGTGTCAAGCTCATTTTCTCTTTCTCTCTGTCCCCCACCATGTTACTTATAGCTCACTCTCTCTGTCTTATGCTACCCCACACATCAGAAGACTTTGAAAAGATTTGAAAAGACTCTTGGAAAATTATCAGCTCACACCTGCTCACATCTAAAGACAAGTGTTTAGAGTTTTTAGTCACAGCCGAGTCTCAGACTGAGATTTTACAAAGACTGTGAATCTTGCAGGGTCACTATTTACAAGACTACAACTAGATTATGTTATTCTTTTTTCCCACCATGCAATTTTTTCCATCATGCCCTTAGTACAAACTGTCAGGTTTCCTGTTTCCGCTTTTGTCAGAGCTCATCTATTGGTTGTTGATTGTGTTACGTCACTGCGACTTGCGATAATATCAAACACGTTTGATATTATCGCAAGCCCAAGACTAGGAAAAGACTGATCTGAAACAGCGCAGATTACTACCGTAAACTTAACGACTGAGATGACAGGGGCGCGCTGTGACTCCGGTAAAACTCCTAGATTTACTAAAGACCTTTCAGTTTTTAGTCTGAGACTGTGAAAATCTTTTGGTGTAAGCCCAGCATTAGTCTCTTATAGTTTCCCTCTCTCCCTCTTGCTCTGACTCTGCTCTCTCTGTATCCTGCTCCATCCCTCCCTTCCATCAACAAGGGTGCATGAATGTATAGGGTGCTCAATCTTAACTCTCTCCCAGTAATGGTTTGGTAATAAGAATTACAAGTTACTGCCTTCTTTACTGCATCTAACAGTAAATCTGTTGTGTGCCTAACTTTGATTTACATCTTTCAATCCATCCATCCTTCCTTCCTTAATGTGGACATGTTGGTCTGTCGGTCAATGTAAAGGTGATAAGACTTTGACCAGTTGGATAACCTAATATGTCTTTTTCTCAACACAGATAGAATAGGACTCAACATGCTAACATAGCAAGGGAGAAATAGAAATAAGTAAAAAAAACAAGTTGGTGTGAAAAGAAAAGTCATTTGAGAGATGCGCTGCTTGTTCTGTTTATTACTGGCATAATATTTTGAGACAATGTCAATATTTCATAGGCTCCTGCATAAACGTTTCCATTCAGAGGTAAAATTGAACACTGGAATAGACGATTTCTTTGAGTATTCACAAAAAAGAACCAACAAAGAAAATAACTACAAAGCCTCATCTGAAAGGCGATCCCGGTTTCAAAAGAAATGTTTTGTTTTTGTTTTTTTTACACATGCTGACACCACGAGCAAAGATAACTGCTGTTCTACAGTTCAGTAGCTATAATACACACAAGCTTTGATTTGACATATTAGTTGAGCTTATAAAGGCAACACCATTTACTGTGTTAAATTCATTTTTGTACACAAAATATCTGAAGACATTTAAAGTAACACTGACAGTAAGATCGGAAACCAACACGGACCATAAGTACAGAGACAAAGCCACCATAACTTAATTACCTAAAGCATTCGTGAGTATTGCAACTGTGAAATTATCATCCTGTTCTGTAGAGTGCAGGTATCTTAAATAAGTTCAAGATTAAATACACCGTACAGTCACTTCTTAAATACATAATGTGTCCTTTAAGTTAAATTTGCCATTTAATTGAATTATGTTTCATAACACAAATGTCACTTGGCGTATCTTTGTATCTGCAAAGAAATGTACATATTCTCTGTTTAAATAATATTGATAGTAGTACATTCAAAAATAGCATAATAGTTCATCCATATTATTGCCGTGGTTTTTAAATATGCTGTGATGCAGGGGTATTTGGCAGGGTCATTAGTGCATGGGGCCTGCCTGGGAGTTGGTCCAAACCAACTGGTTTCCATGTTTAAGCCTCTGCTACTCAGGACTAAAACAGGAATTACTGTTCCTTTGTCCAGACATTGAACCTACTTCGTCCCTACACTGGATGATTTCTATGCTGCTACTCTCGATTCAGAGCCAATCTCATCAAACGCAGTGTGCAGTCTTACAGTCTGACACACCCTGGGTACTTGCTTTGGAGATCCTCTGTATACAAGTACGATGCTAACTTATACAGAAGCCCACGTGCATCTTGCTACAAATGTCGCCCAACTTAAGCCTCAACTACACAATCTTGTATGCACAAATCTTTTTTACAGATTTATGTGAGAATGAGATGAGTCAACAAGCGAACACTTGAGTAAATAGACACAGGCGGTTAAGGAGCTGGTTCCTAGGCATGGAACCAGCTGATGATGACTCATCAGTGAGTGAGAAATTGAGTAATTTATCCTGTAAACTCTTCAGCAGTTTCCTTGTGTCAATCAAAGTCTTTTTTCTTGCTTCTCTTTCTTTCTTCTTTTCTTTCTTTCTCGCACTCTCTGCACAATATCTTTTCTTTATCTTCTCTTTTGACAGCTCATCCTTCCTATTTGGTTACCTTTTTTGCCACAGAACAGCCATCTCGCTCTCACTCTCTCAGATCTATCCATCGGAGTTGCTTGAGAAACTACTACCGGCAGCCACAGCCCTCCACCACCATGTCCTGGTAGTTCTTGAGCACAACTCGGTCTTGGGGGTCCAGGTAGAGCAGGGCTATGGGGCTGAGGGAGGTGGGCACGCAGCAGGCCGAGGCACTGCCCCGTTCACCGAGTTCACCAGCGTCTGCACCATGGCGTGGCTGGACGAGTTCATGTGGTCGGCCAGCGGGAAGCGACACTCTCCCAGGCAGAAGAAAGCGTCATAGCCACTGGGCGCGATGATCCACTTGTGCCAGCCCACGTCTTTGAAGTCCACATAGAGAGGGTGGCGACGGCATCGGGCCCGCGACAGGCGTTTCAGTTTTGCAGCGCGACCTCCGTTCCTTTTCACCCCTCCCTCGGTCACTCCAGCCCATCCCCGCCTCATCAGCTACCCAGCTTGGCCCCCGAATGGACCCTTTTCCTGCCCCTCCCCATCTTGGGGCTTCTTCTGCGGTCCTTACTACTACTGCTGCTGCTACTACTCCTGGACCTGTAGTTAGGACTGGCCCTCCCCCTCTTCCACTGGCCAACACTAGAGACTCTTCTGCCATGTGCCAGGGGCTCTCCACGGCCATCATGGCTATAAGTCACCAGCAGGGGTCTCTCTTGGGCCCAGCTGTACTCGTTCTGTCCTAGGGACCTGCGCACCCTCAGGTGTCCTTCTCCAGATCTCTCCTGCTTCTCCGGGTCCACAGCGGGAGAAATAGCCAGGCTCAGGGTGTGAGCTGGTGCTGTTCTCTGGGACGATCTCCAGGACGAAGCCTAGACTGCCCCTCTCAGCCAGGGCCTGGTGCAGGAGCTCAGCATCAAGGCTGAATGTTTCCCAGGAGCCCTCTTTATCACTATGGAGGCCGGTGGAGAGTAACCGTGTTTCCAGCAGATCGGGACCATGGTGGTCTTTATCTTCAGAGAGGTACAGGTTAAGCTTGTGGGCCCCGGAGCCGAGAGAAACCCCTGGTGTTCCAGAGAAGCCGCAGCTCAGCAGAGACCAGTCTCTCATCTTGGGGGATGGAGGATACGTTGAAGGAGATGTGCACCTTCTTTTGGTCCTCTGCTGCTGTCGCATGTTCCTTGAGCCGTTCTAAAAGGAAACAAGTCATGCAGAAAATAGTGGGGTTATTTCAACCTACGTATGGACCCACCGTTTTAGAGACTCTTACCTAAACACACACACTCACACGCATACTTTTTCCATCACTGTCAAATGATGGTCTATGAATTCAAGAAAATTACCCGTTTAACCCACAACACTTCAATGCCAAACACATCTAGTGCCATAAAAAAGCGAGATAACGCAGTCAGCAAACAAATTACATGCACATTAGAAGGAAGTAAGGATAAGTGTGTTATGGCAACCTGCTATCAAACAAAAGATAGACAGATTCTGTTTTATATGCTCTGCCCACTATGAAAGTCATAACAAATATCTTCTTGTGTCATAAATGATAATTTTAATACGTCAGAAAGGCCTGATTAAAAATGCAATAGAATGGATGGCCTGATATGCTGATATGTGCTAAGTCTGAGTCTTATGGCTTTGTGTAAAAGGCTCAGGGAACACCATGGAGATGTATCTGTTTTCCCTACCGGTATGATGGAAGCTGCGTATGGTGTTGGCCTGCTCAACATGCTGGCTGGGGAAGCTGAAGGCCGGGTCCTCTACCAGATGGTACTGCTGCTGGTGGAAGCGGTACAGATCCAGAAGGTACTGGGGCACGGTCACCCCTGGCCGGGGCTCGGGCTGAGACTGCAGGCCCAGGCGTTTCAGGAGAAGCCCCTGGATGGTCTGAGACAGACTGGGCTCCAGGACCAGAGGAGTGGGTGGCGGCGAGGGGGACGTCAAGGAGGGCGGGGTGGAGGACACCCGGCCATGGTCAATGTGGCCGGCGTCTCTGCCCTGGCGACCAGACGAGGCTTGAGGTAGCAGCAGGACCATGAGGAGCAGGAGGTTAGCAGGGAACATGGTGGAACTAGATGAGGAGGAAGAGATGATGGTAGCAGTGAGGACAGAGTCATGGTGGGGAGAATGAAGGCAAGAGGGGAGCAGACAGAGAGGATTGAAAAGAGAAGCAAAAAAAGGGAGAGAAAAGTTGTCAAAAAAACTAAAACCCAAAACTTGAAAACCCTTCAGAGATTAGTGAAGGTTAACTGGAGGTATTTAACCCTGTTGAAACCAAACCCCTGTCTTGAATGTATGTTCGTGTGCCAGATGTGTTTCATATAAGAACCGTGTAAATCCCATTTGACATTATCTTATAATATACAGTAGTGGATCAGAGGTCCCGCTTTACAGGTAATTCCTATGAGATGGTCGCCGGCTCTGTATATCATGCTTATGTCATCTGTTTCCTGTACACACTAGTTTCTCATTAGTCTTCAGCCTTCATGGGGCATGTGTTCAAGAAATTTACTGCCTACATATCCCTGTGTTTGCTTCTTACACATGGCTTTAGAAACAGTGCTACTTTTGTTTTCTCATTGCTTAATTTATGGCAGGCCACTTTCTCCAAAGACCTATATATTTCTT
>JAOPHQ010000717.1:17500-49348 GCA_030340625.1 Merluccius polli
ATTTGAGTACATGGATGTAGGTAGAGATGGGTAAGACAGGCTTTGGGGTTTGGGCGGTGCCAACAGCTCTGACAGCTTCTGGGCTAAACACGATGTATCCTACAGAGGCTTTAAGACTATTTCGCTCAGTCGGGGGCTTGAGCTAGATAGACACAAATTGGCATTTAAAAAATGTGCAATCAAGATAATCGATAAAAAATGCGCCAGAAGACAACCTGTTGTCATGGCCCAGTCACAGCGGTCGTCGATGGTGAGTCGAGGAGCCATCTCAGAGAAGCTCCAGCCTCCAGCTTTCCCATCCTCTGGAAAACCCATCGGCCTGCTTCTCCGGCTCCCTTCCAACGGGGGCGGAGGGGCCTTTAAAGTAATACCTCTCCGCCCTCTTAAGGAGCTGTCCATCCGCTTTGCATCGCAGTCAAACCGCCTCCACACCCCTCCGTCCCTCCGTCCACCTCACTTGTTGAGACCTTTCAACAGTCTCAGGATGCCTGTTGAGGGTCAGCTGTCCTTTCCCTTCTTCCTTCTTTTCTTTTCTAATACTCCTGACTGTTATTGTCTGTTTTTTCTCCCACAGGCTAAATGGAAATAATGATTCTCATGCATATAATTATTTGGGGAATATGCAGCGTAATCATGTATGATCCTTTACCAACATAATCATCTTTATAATAGGTAGGCTGTGTTTAATTTAGTTTTGACATTTGGAGACTGTGCATTGATCTGATTTAATGACCTGCCATCAAATCATGTCCGAATATAGTTCTTCTGTAGGACTGCCAACTCCATTACATCACTGTTAAAAACGTTTTATTTGAGTTCATTGGAAATGTAATAAAACAGCATTGCTATTTTATAATGGGCTACATAGGAAGTACAGTAAAAACATTTGTGTTTTATTTTTAGACTCAGTCATCAATATAACATGTAAATACATCTATATGTATCTGAAAATCCAGATGTAGCCTATTATGTACTCTAATGTTTGTCAGTGCTAGTTTTCGTTAGTTATAGTTTTAGTTATAGTATATATACAACTTTTGAAAAAAAGGGAAAAGCATTTATATGATCACTTTTTCCATGATTACAGAAGAAGAACAGAAGTCATTGTGACACCAGATTCCCACAGTTGGGCATGGATGTTGTCCAAAGCCAATCAAAATCAAGACAGATAATGTGTTCACTGATGGCTTCAGCATTAGTAATGATAAAGTTAACTTTTATTGAGCGATACTGTGGACACTATCTATCAAAAAGTTAAGGATTAATACAATTATAATCCTTTCTGAAAATGAAATGCAGAGGGCAGCCATACCTCACTAATACCGATCAGCATAATATCAAGTATTGTTTACAAAAAATAATATTACAAAGAAACCCTAAGTGGCCAATAACCACTGACCACCTTCTAATCCTTTTCCAAAATTAAATTTTTTGGTCTGAACACTGAGTCCCAGAGCAGAGTGAGTCATGAGAGAGAGAGCTTCCAGGGAAGTGAAGTGAACACAGAGCGATGTTCAAACACTCACAGTGATTGATACACTGCAGGCTTCACCTGCAGAGAAGCGGGGTAGCAAATGTAAATGTAAATGTAATTTAATGAGATAGAGATGTGGAGCATCATTTAGTTGAATCTCCTTTCGCTTCATTGAATGTTTTAAATGACTTAAAATGCAGGGAAATAACATTTACTGTATAAACAAGCAAATTCTAAGAATAATCCAAGAGTCAACCACAAAACGTCAAACACACACACACACGCACACACACACAGGCATGCTGTTTCAACATTATTTGGGGGTATGCATCATTAAGGTGCAAGCTTAACTAAAAATAGCCAAATGAGTATCATTTATAATTCATGTGTCATAAATTTGGGGGTTAAGAGAATACATAGTTAGTCTCCACTTGTGAGTTGGCCAGACGTCGTGAGCGTTAGGTCGTGGATGGGAATGACAGTGCAAAAAGAGTGGGCTGGATGATTTGTGAGCCCTGCGTGCGGAGAAGAACAATCAGATGTAGGTGTCCGAGAGGAGAGAGCAGAGACAAGCGGGAGAAAGACCTCATAAGTAGACGAATAACACAAGGGTCAGCGACCATAGTAAAACAGGTATATATGGAGACACACATGCACGCACGCACACAGGCACACACACACACACACACACACACACACACATTACACACACGAGACAGACACACATGCACACAGACAGACAAGAGGCACACACACACACACACACACAAGAGGTGCACACACACAAACACACACACACAAGAGGTGCACACACACACACACACACACACACACACACAAAAGGCAGACACACACAGACAAGAGGCAGATACACACACACAAACACAGACAAGAGGCCGACACACACCTACACACACACACACACACACACACACACGAGGCACACACACACACACACAAAAGGCAGACACACACAGACAAAAGGCAGACACACACACACACACAAAAGGCAGACACACACAGACAAAAGGCAGACACACACACACAGGGCAGACTATACACAGACATAGAGACATGTAACACAAACAGGGTCTGATGTTTTGCATTCCCTGGCAGGGAATTCGAAAGGGCATTTGTGGAGATAAGACTCCATTCCTTTCCCCTAAGGTCACAGGCTCGGGACGCAAGCTGGCAGAGTGGGAGGTAGGTATAGCCTAGCGCTAGGTAGATGGTGATAATCTACGGCCCCTAACGCTATCAGCCCCTGGCTTCCTCGTCTGTTACTCCGCCGCTCAAAGCAAACCCCGCCGTGTATCTCGGGGAGAATGACAGACGGTCGGTTTCCTCTTGTGTCACTCCAACTGTAAACTCTTCCTGTAAACACTGAGAAACACGCACATACTCACAGCTTCCTTTCCTCTGACAAGGTGAAAAACACACACGCATGCGCACATACACACACACACACACGCACACAAATACACAGAAATTGACAAATATGCGGTTCAAGCTTAAAGCTGTTTATTGATATTCCAGAAAGAGTATTAACAAAGCAGACATGGTACCCACTTTAGCATGTATAACTATCCCCGGGCCCGGCACCAGAGCCAGCGCATAGCGACGAGATACTGAAACAATGTTTGTTTTGGAAAATAAATGTCGGAAACCACATACCTCAGAGTGTGCATGTTGGCAAAAATTTGGTGGGTTAGGGATGTCAACAAAATACTTGACGGTATAAAGAAACCTAAGCGTTGCTATCTTCAGAAAATGCGAATTAAATTTGATTTAAAGGTGGACAAGTATTACTGTCACTGATGTGGGGTTAGGGTTAGGGTTAGGGTTTAGGGTTAACCCTAACCCTAACCCTAACCCACTGTGAGAGAAAGGAAATGATGTTGGGCTAAGCTACAGTTCTATTATAGTTTATGTTTTTTATTGCTGTCTGTGCCAGTGTCCTTTCCCTTAGCGTACATCTCTTGTTAATCAAATGCCTCCATCTTTATAAACTCCCTGCCAGTGTAGCGCTGGTGGCACTGCCAAAAGAGCAAACTATGACAATAACAATACTCATTGAAAGGCAAGCAAGGCTGGAGAGTTTCCCTGTTTGTCGGTGTGGATATGCCTGTACTGAATGTAAACGCTTTGTGTGTTTGTGTTCCTGAACACATTGCACACATCCCCCCCCATCCCCCCCCCCCCCACCACCACCACCACCATTGGACGTGACCCTCGAGCAAGCGACCTAACCCCCAACTCCTCCAGTGGAGCTGCTCAATGGCCAACAGTAGACGACTGTGGTTTTATTGGGGTGGTTCCCCAGGTGTGAACTGTGTGAGTGTGAAGCAGGGCGTTGCTGAAGACGAGCCGCCGCGCTCAACGGATTTACCCAAATTAAACCAAAAAGGGCCGCGCGATACAAAAAAAGTGTAGGTTTGTGTGTGTGTGTGTGTGTGTGTGCGTACGTGTGTGTAGTAAATGGTGACTGGAAGGGGTCTGTTCTGTTGACACGAACTGTGCGGTTGACCGGCCGCGAAGATCCTCAGAGCCCACAAGCCGACCCGAAGACTTCTCCACGAGACTAAAAATACCAAAAAAAAAACCTTTAGGGCCTCCTCGAATCCAAACAGGAACACCTGCCCCTACCCCTCTTCCTGGACAATCGTCATGACAACCACTTGCGTTGCAAGTAAACAGTTTACAGTGAAAAACGGGTGGGCGGGAAACATGTCGCGGCCTCTGGGATGCCTGAGTGAAGATGGTGGAAGCCTCTCTGAAATTTAAAGGATGAAGCACATTTTTGAGACGAAAATGTCAAGTGGGGGGGATAGAGAAGGAATTACACACGCTGCATTTTCAGTACAAAGATAAATGCTCTTTCCATTACACCAGTCAGCATACACCTAATACCCACAAGACACGAGTGTGTGCGTGCTTGTGCGTGCGTGTGTATACCAGTGTGTCTGTACGTAAATTTATAGCTCCTGCATGTTGCTCTGGTCTTTTTGTATTGGTAACAGCATTTTATGACTTCTATAATCCCTTATAATGGTTAACCATTATAGCCATAACCAGATTCTAACGTTTTTATATACAGCTTTACACAACCCCCTGGGTTTATGGAGTCTGCCTACTGGGAACATTTCACGTTTGTTACGTTTTTGCAAGATCTCATTGACTTCAGATGATTTAAAGATTTGGTTCTTGCGGGTTTTTAAACACACACACACACACAGATCGGAGACGCGTTAGCCTTTGCAGACGGTTTGCCGGGCCTCTTCTGGGAGGTAAGTGTACTACTGGCTCGGCACCTGGTTGTATATCTCTCAGAGACATAGGGATGAAGCACAAGTCTCCACTGCTACATACAGAAAGAAAAAAGAAAAACAAGCTCACAATTCATGACATGGCGGCGGGACGGACAATCAACATCTGGTGTGTGTGTGTGTGTGAGAGAGAGAGAGAGAGAGAGAGAGAGAGAGAGAGAGAGGGAGAGGGAGGGAGAGGGAGGGGGAGGGAGAGGGAGGGAGGGAGAGAGAGGGAGAGAGAGGGAGAGGGAGAGAGAGAGAGAGAGAGAGAGAGAGAGAGAGAGAGGGGAACATGTCTGTTGGGTTTGTGTATTTCTCAGTGAGTATGTATACGTGTGTGAGTGTTATTTATGCATTACTTGTTGTATTGGGGGAGTTCTCGCTGCAGATGTCCTAGGGTCACTGGAGGGCTGCTCTCTTGCTCCAGATGTGTCCAGGTGGGGCCAACACATTCTTACAACATTAGAGTGGAGGATACTTGGGTCTCCAGTACATTCATCGGTGTCCATAACCCCTGGCCCTGCTGGGATGTCTTGGTATATCCTGGGTGGCTGGGTCTATCCTGGGTGGCTGGGTCTATCCTGGGTATCTGGGTCTATCTTGGGTGTCTGGGTCTATCCTGGGTATCTGGGTCCATCCTTGGTGTCTGGGTCTATCTTGGGGGTCTGGGTCTATCCTGGGTATCTGGGTCCATCCTGGGTGTCTGGGTCTATCCTGGGTGTCTGAGTCCATCCTGGGTGTCTGGGTCTATCCTGGGTGTCTGGGTCCATCCTGGGTGGCTGGGTCTATCCTGGGTGACTGGGTCTATCCTGGGTGTCTGGGTCTATCTTGGGTGACTGGGTCTATCTTGGGTGTCTGGGTCTATCTTGGGTGTCTGGGTCTATCCTGGGTGTCTGGGTCTATCCTGGGTGTCTTGAAGGCGATCACAGAGTAAAGAGAGAAACTAATTTATTCCTGGGAACAATTTAGGACTTTGACCAACAGGTTCAAATAGCGAAACGAATTGGTGTGTGTAGTGGGCCAAAGAAGAATGTGTGCGTGTGTGTGAATGTGTGTGTGTGTGTGTGTTGGAGATGGAAGTGGAGGGGATACAGGGGTTGAGGAGTTTGAACAGCACTCAGGCGCGGGGGGGCCATGAAGGATCCCGGAGTGGGGAGAGGATGACTGGGGAAAGATGTTCTGTACTTGTTATCTGGCCTCACTGTTTACTCAGATTTCCACTGCAAGATAACATCAGTAAATAAGCCGAGCTGAGGGAGACGTGCTCTGGGGCTGAGCCAAAAGTGACCCCTTGTCTAGACACACACACACACAGGAACGCAAGCACACACGCACACAGATACATACACAAGCACGCACACACACACACACACACACACACACACAGGCAAGCACACACACGCACACACAAACATGCACATGCATGAGTAAACATACACACACACACATAAGCATACAAAAACACACACACACACACACACACACACACACACACACACACACACACACAGACGTAAAACCCACACACACACACACACACACACAGTATACTTCTACCATCAGGGCCTCTGGACACATACAGGGTTATGGACGCTGTGAGCCGGGTGAGCAGTACAAAGAGAATCATTGTGAATCATTGGCAATTCATGTCAGATCTGGATCTTGATTTACATTACACATATGAGGTCAAATGATGTTGTTCTAGTCGTGAAATGGGTACCATGCTAGGGAGATAGGAGAAGAGCTCCTAATGACTTCCCTATGCCCATAAAGGCTGAGAACATTCAAGAGGCGACTATATCATTAACATACGTGACTACATTACCAACTAACGACCGGGTCACAGTACGCTGCCAATAATTGAATTTCCCCCTTTTAGATTTACTCTACCTCTCCCAACGTCACCCGGTCCCACCCGCTCCACTCGCCTGTTACCTTCCAACCCCTCCCCTCCCTTTACGTGCGACTGAGGGATGTGACAGTAGAGAGCAGACAATGTCGGGTTACCATGGTGATTTGGGGGAGGGAGGAGGACTCTGTGAGTGTCTCGGAGTTGGGGGGGGGGGTAGCATCCCTGCATGTCCCTGCTATCCGGCCCACGTCCCGCTGATGATTCACCGGCACCATGGAGGTGCTTGACCCCAATCTCCGTGAGGGAGGGGGGGGGGGGGGGGGGGGGGGAGGAGGAGGAGGATGTGCAGGAGACGGCGTACGCGAGGAGGAGGACGGCAATCGCTACGTCAGTGGCACTTGCTAATAGGCAGATGTCCTTGTCCCTGACACAAATAAATCATGCCCTGGGTGAAAGACAGTCGCAATGGGAGAAAGCGGGACAGAGAGGGAGGTGGGGGGGGGGGGACAAAGAGAGAGAGAGACAGAGAGAGAGAGAGACAGACAGACAGACAGACAGAGAGAGAGAGACATAGTAGAGGGAGTATGGGACAGGTTGTAGGACGTGGAGTGTGACAAACATTTAGATTGTGGAAGAGGGACACAGTGCCGAGGGGGTTCGGGTGGTGGGTGGATGTGGATGTGGGTGGGTGGATGTGTGGGTGGGTGGATGTGTGTGTGTTTGAGGTAAATTAGAAGGAATTATGTTTGCATTCAAAGCCCACCCAGAAAATGGTCTTTTGATGATGTGGAGGGGGGGGGGGGGGTAAAATGATGACAGCAGGAAGGCAGAGTTGCTGAAAGGACTGTCAGGACTGGCGTGTTAAAGCGTTCACAGGAAAGCGCAGCAGAGTAGATGAAACGGGGAAGGGCCAACAGAAGAAGAGAGGAGGAGAGGGAGACGACACTCATCAGGGTGAGGTGAATGAACAGCGGAGACGGAGGCCCGAGTTTTAATCCGTGGGAAGCCATCCTCCCGTCAATCTGTCTTCGGGAGCATCTAAAGTTTGATGCAGTTCCTGGTCCCATTAACTCAGCATATGACCACAGCAGAGTAAACACTCACCCGTATGTGATCTTGGCTCTGATTAAAAATAGCTTTGCACTACAAAGCTTCCCCTTCATGAAAAGCCTCCTTTATTGCGCACACAAACAAACGAACTCACCAAAATGGCAGTGCTGTCTGACAAAAGGCATCGTCTGGTGGGTCATGACTGCACTGGCACAGTGGTGGTTCTTTCACATCACAGATACTCATTAACAACATCTTCCTGTGTTTACTCCTGTGGGGAAGGGAGTTGCTTATACATGGGGCTCTCTGAACTTCCATGTAGATAAATGAGCACAACTTTAATCTCACACTAATTGGCACTTCCCTTCATGTCCCACCTCCATGCATGTTTTCCTGTCTAGACTGCAGTTGCGTATGTCAGTGATTCCCAAGGGTTGGGGGGGGGGGGGTTCCACGGGTACTTGTAAAGATTTAGATTTTTTATACCTACAAAACAAAAATCAAATATCAAAATATGATCAAATATTAGCTTTTGTTAAAATTGTTAGATAGTATATGTTCATTGTTGCGGATCAATAAAACTATAGGACCACGAATTGAAGTACGCCTGAGCATCTTCCATTGTAATATTTTGTAGCTAAGCATCTCATGCAAATTCACACTTTGTTTAAGCACAGTAGGGTTAGGGTTAACCCATCCATAGAATGTATAAACTAAATAAATACCACTCAATGGGCGCTAAAACTAACGTAACTAGCAGGCCCAGTGTAAATTTGCAGACTTAAGACTGAAGTGAATGCAGATTCATGTCATTAAGGAGCAGTGTCGGTTATCTGGTGTTAGGCATCTGGCTCAAGACCTGGGGGTCGAACCCAGTGACTCTGGGAGATGGACACCCATAGCCACTGCACTATCCTGCCCGCACATATTAACAGCTTCACCTGCTAAATCAAAAATGATTGCAGCTAAATCAATGTTTGTGACTTGTTAATGTTTGGGCCCCAGGCATCCACTCCCAGGGTTTCTGGCACGCTTCTCTCCTTTATCTCTCTGGCCATTTGAGCAAGGGAAGGAGAGCCTCTGTTCAGCTACCTTGTCCTCACAATCGCTGGAGCTGCTCCAACATCCCCCTAGTGACAAGGCAAACAGGCCTGGGGACTGCCCATGACTCACCTATCCCGCAAATTCAAAATGTTAATTCTTGTAGGAGCTGACTTGTTTAGTCCACAAAGCAAAACCCTCTTCGTTGCTAAGGTTTATAGCGATGCTCAATATACTTCTAGGAGGGGGTGTGCGTTGGTGTAACCCCCCCCCCCCCCACACACACACACACACACACACACACACAACGTATATCTTTAGGTAGATTTAGTAACATTATCAAGAACATACATCCTCACACGATGCCGGGGGAACTCGTTCCCAGAGTACCCATATCTCACCCGGTATATAACTATATTACTCAATGTGCACATAATGTAGTCCCTGAGCCACGTTCCCACTGTACCCTATCCACCCTACAGTGTCGGTTGATCCTAAGCTGGGTTTAGCTGATCATTAAAAAAGAAAGAAAACGACAGCTGCATTTATATAGCGGCATTCAGTCATGTATTGCTGTGCTTGGTAGAGAGCCAGCGGACACGAATGTTTTTGGTTCCATTGACTCAATACGCGACTCAATGTGAATTCCTCACCTTCCGCTAGACTCGTGTCCATTGTCTGAGTGATGGGCATGATGCCGTCCAACCTTCACTGAGACTGAGTAAGTTACAGGCGGATATTGATTTGAACGGGGAAGAAGCTCAATGGGCAATCGACAGCGATTTGGTGCTTCGTCAAATCTTGTGCCGTGTGAATAAAGTAAATAAGTACATTCCTTTCAAATAAGCGTGCTTTGAGGTGACTTGGAAGTACATAACACTAGGCCATGCTGAACTATGAAAGGCGTATGGCATGAGGCAGACTGGACTCACTGACAGCCAGGTTGCTTTATAGGCTGGACTCAGGGGCATTGGCTAGGATGTGATTAAGTGGCTGCAGCCATGTATTTTTGTAAGTTATCAGACACTTGTCAGGATGTGAGAGAAGGCTATCAACAGGAAGGAGTGGAATGTGCTTCCTGTTAGAGGGGCAGATTCCATGTACCATCGTGACTAACATGCATGTGCGCGCGCATGCAAGCGCCTGCCAAACACAAGCGCAAGGGCACGCAGACCCAAGATGTATATAGTCACAAAACGACAGAGAAAAGCCAACTTTTTAAAATTTAAAATCAGTTGCTACAGTTAAGAAACATAGTAATCAAAATGCATGGGCATTGAATTGAATGCCTAGTTATTATGAAGAAAATATGGAATGAAACAAACACACACACACACACACACACAGAGGAGCTCACAGGTCAAGGCATAGCGAGAGCATTACTAATGCATTGCGTCACAATTGATACATGCCCCCGCACACAATGAGGTGATTTACATGCTTGTGTTGAACGGAAAACACTGTGCCTTTATCTTAGAGGGTACAAAGTGAATTGGAGGAGTTGAGAGCTCCTGTTGGCAGAGTGAGCTGCAGTGAGCCTGTGTATATGAAATTAACATTGGTCGTCCTTGAGGAGTTCCTGATTGAATCACTGGGGGCCTGTGACGTCATACACGGGTTAAGTCATACTTTGGAGTGGGCAGGGAGAAGGAGAGTGATGGGGGGTGCATGAGTCACTCCTCCATTGATGGCCGTCTCCATTGAGTGGTAAAATAATTCAGGTACAAACACACAGGTGCACTGCAACTGTCTAATAGCACCAAAGGCATGCACACACACACGAACGCGCGCACATACACACGAGCGTGCACACACACACACACACACACACACACACACACACGTGCGCGCATAGCTATTACAAAGATTAAACTGATCTCATTAAGGTTTACCATCATTTTGCCATTTCTTAGCTGTGACAAATCAGAATCTGTAGTAGACATGAATATGGGAGCCTAAAATGTTTGAAGAAATCAATGCCAGTTCAGCATAAACATGCACATCTTGCTAAATTGTTGTTCTGCACAGACGTAAACGTATAAATAAATATGACATTCAGTGGAGGCTTTTATGGAAAGAGCATGTTGCACGACTATCTTTGTAGTTAGTGTGTGATATTGAGATAATGGCCCAACAGCCAAACTTAATGTGAAGTCTTTCATTATACAATGGGTGTACATACTGTATGTTACACATGTTCAGCATGCTTTAAATGTGTACTTAAGTTGCTACACATATGAATAATGTTTGTGTTTTCTCCTTACTAGTAAAAGTTAAGGTTGTCTGAGCATGTTTAATTTTGTATATCAGTAATTTGAATTTAAGTTAAAAAAAAATATTAAAACATCAAGTGCAGGGTTATTTTTATTAATGTCAATTGAGCAACAGATGTTGAAAAAGAGAAAGCTTGACCTATAAGGTTTACAGAAGGCCATACGAACTGGAGTAGGCCTACACCTCCCTCCAGTGATGGGAACAGGAATTATTTGGTCCCTTTACTAGCAGGCAACTGCTGCTGAATTAAGTACACAGGCTTAAAACGAAATGCAAGAACACACCTTTACTAACATATTTGTATTCAAGAACATTACAATAGAGGTAGGAGGAAGTGACTAACTTTAAGTACAATAGTATGCAACAGCCAAACCTCTGAACCACCCTGAGAAAAAACATTGACAATCACATATCAAAGGAGTATGAAATCACATCCTGGCATCTAATAAGCGCTTCACTTTGTACCCCAATGGGTGTCTGCAAATCCGAAACTTGAAAGTTAAGGACGTCAATGTCCGAGGCCCCAAACGTTGCATTCACCTTCACCCTTTCATACATGTCGAACTGGATCTGCTTGTTGGCCATGGATAGGAGACATCGCAAAAACCGCTCCCTCATCATTGATCGTGCATGTTGCTCCGTCTGGAGCGAGCCAGCATCCGTCCCGGGCTCATTGCATGCAGAAATTGAGGTTGGACAGAGGGCAATAAACCGGGGTGAGCTGGGATCAAACCCGCGGCTGTTGGGGTCAGGTCCTCTGGGCAGGCGTAGCACTGACACTGGGGTTTTCATTTCTAAATGACAGAGAATATAACCAAACAGTCAGGCTTATAGATTTGACATTGAAGTGACCCAACAACAGCCTTGTTGCACTGTTAATATAATATAGACACAGTATTACACCCTATAATGTAATATAAAGACACAGTATTACACCCTATAATGTAAAGACTGTATTACACCTAATAATATAAAGACAGTATTACACCCTATAATGTAATATAAAGACACAGTATTACACCCTATAATGTAAAGACTGTATTACACCCTATAATGTAATATAAAGACTGTATTACACCATATACTATACTATAAAGACAGTATTACACCCTGTAATGTACTATAAAGACAGTATTACACCCTATTGTGTACTATAAAGACAGTATTACACCCTATTGTGTACTATAAAGACAGTATTACACCGTATTGTGTAATAAAGACAGTATTACACCCTATTGTGTACTATAAAGACAGTATTACACCCTACTGTGTACCATAAAGACAGTATTACACCCTACTGTGTACCATAAAGACAGTATTACACCATGTAATGTACTATAAAGACAGTATTACACCCTACTGTGTACCATGAAGACAGTATTACACACTATTGTGTACCACAAAGACAGTATTACACCCTAATGTGTACCATAAAGACAGTATTACACCCTATTGTGTAATATAAAGACAGTATTACACCCTATAATGTAATATAAAGACAGTATTACACCCTATTAGATAGATAGATAGATAATTTATTAGTACAGACTCTGGGTCCAGTTAAAATATTGTGTAATATAAAGACAGTATTACACCCTATAATGTAATATAAAGACAGTATTACACCCTATTGTGTAATATAAAGACAGTATTACACCCTAATGTGTACCATAAAGACAGTATTACACCCTATTGTGTAATATAAAGACAGTATTACACCCTATAATGTAATATAAAGACAGTATTACACCCTATAATGTAATATAAAGACAGTATTACACCCTAACTCAGAGAAAACTGAACATGTGAGCACAACTAGTTTTCCAAAGTGCAGCTTGTTAGCATGTAGCCTCATGCTAAGTGTTTACAACCCTGGACCGGACCGCGGACGTAAATCAGAAAAGTACACACACACACACACACACGTTTAGTCCAAGCAGAGGACATGAATCAGAACCTGGTCTGGACCTGGACCTGGGAGCTTACCAACAACAACACACAACCCGGCGTGTCGCTTGACTTCCACCAACATCAACGCTTCCTAACGTCAGGTCGTGGACCGGAGTCCGCGTGATTTCTTATTTCCGGGTTTTAGGCCGCTGCCGCCCCCTGCAGCATGACTGGTGAACTGCACCATATTCAATGATCTGAACCTGGGAGGGTCAAGTTCAAATTATGTTTGTTCAGCATGATGATGATGATGATGATGATGATGATGATGATGAAGAACACTGGGACCACATCCTAGCCCCCCCCCCATGTCGGCATGTCATTGTTTCTGGTCATGGGCACATCAATATGCTAATGCATATTAAGCCCAGTGCAATGTAAAGTCCCTGAAGTCAACATGCACTGGAAAAAGAGCGATGTAATAATTTCGAAAATTCACAACATGTTTTTATCTAACGAAATATTCAGCTTCAACCCGTATTTGTTGGCGTTTAGCCTTTCAAAAAAAAAAAAAACACTTTCACTGCGGCCACAACACGACACCTGAATTAACGGGGCCAATGCAGCGGTTCAAGTTCAAGTCCCGACATTGTTTTAATATAATTCATATTAATTGCATAAATATACAACTGAAAGAAATAAACAGACTTCATACTGTCATTTATTTTAACACAAAACGTTTAAAAAAAAAAAAACATCCCCGCCTCTGATTTTTTTTTCACAAATCGCACCCCTGCTGGGGATATTAATGCTCATAAATATTGTGTTTTATTTTAGTACCTTCTAGGCTTCAGAAAACATCAAAGTTATCGGAGTTATTTGCATTATCTTGTTCATCAAGTCTCCCGTGTATACCGCCACACACCCCCCCTCTCACTCACTCACTTACACACACACACACACACACACACTCACTCACTCACTCACTCACTCACTCACACTCACACTCACACTCACTCACACACACACACACACACACACACACACACACACACACACACACACTCACTCTCTCACTAATGTTCAGGGGCCGTATTCACAAAGCATTTTATCTTACCGCTAGGAGTGCTCCTAACTCGCGCTAAAACATTTTAACGTAAATTGCATTAATTCAAGGAGGCAATTAAAAGCAGCAAACTATTATCCAATGAGCATATCTCCACTATTCAACACTTTAAATAACAGCCCATACCGGTTGTGGATATTGACGCATACAGTGATCACTGTGATCACATCCTCTCTCCACAAGATTTCGTGTATTTTTGTGTGCCCTAACATATATAGAGGAAAACAGTAAACAATAATAAATATGGATTCAACAAATAAAAGGCGACAAAGAGCTAATACGACGTTTTTTACGCATAGGACTAAGCGTAATCTGCGTAATCACTTACATGTTATACTTTAACTGCTCCCGGTTGTGGACTGAGATAGGGTGTCAAGACGTCTTGCAGGGATAGCCACTGTCACCCAGCAAGTGACACCCAACTGGTACATGGTGCCTCACGCCTCAGACCGCTCTCCATTAAAATACGCGGATCACGGGTAGACCCTGCAGGCCACTTTGCAACAACATCAAGAATGTTAAAAGTTGCATCAAAAACAATCTGCGTGTTGATGGAATGTACTTTCTTTCTATTGACGAACACGTCCTCATCTTTTGATGGCGCAATTATTTGTATGTGCGTCCCGTCAACAGCCCCGACCACACCGGCATACCTGCTGCCATGAAGTTGGCTTTGATCCTGTGTAGTTGTTGATTGTCCAAAGGAAACCGGATAAACTGTTGGATGATATTAATGGTATTATTTCAGCCTTAACCAACTTTGAACTGAGCTCTGTCAGCTCTTCTAGCCTGTATGTAAATATATGATCATTGTGGAATCGTGTGTGTGTGTGTGTGTGTGTGTGTATTTACATATATGTAGGATTTATATATATATATATATATATATATATATATATATATATATATATATATATATATATATATATGTGTGTGTGTGTGTGTGTGTGTGTGTATGTATTTTTTATTCTATTTTTATTATTTTATTATTATTGTGTTGTGTTGGTGTTATGGACCTTTCATGAGATGTGTCCTTAATAAAGTTTGAATTTAATTGAATTGATATGTGGTCTACAGAGCGCGTTGATGGTTTGGTTTATGACTGACTGATGGTTGCGATATTCCTAAATCGTCGGCATTGCAAAGTTGCATTTTCCCTGTTGCTAAATATCGTGTTGCCAAACATTTTATTTCCTAATTGAGTTATTCCTGTTAGTCGGGGGTGTTATTGCATCCCGCACTAATTGCACAACAAGTTTTATACCCTCACGATCTCTTGATCAATTCAGTCTTCCATTGTCTCCAAAACATTTCGTCTCGCAGTCATTTTCCGATTCTTTGTGAATAGGTCTTAGTGAGTTAGGAGTCCTCTCGAGGACTTTTAGGCTCTCCTAGACTTAGGTGTTACTTTTAGGCCTAAAATACTTTGTGAATTGCTCTTAGTGAAAAAAATTAGGAGTCCTAAATTTAAGACTGACACGCCCATTATTTTTAGGAGTTTCTCCTAAATTCGCCAGTTAGGAGCTACTTTTAGCGTTAAGATCCTTTGTGAATACGGCCCCAGGAATGTAGCTAGGTCCGCGCTCGCAGATATATAATCCTCTGATATGAGTGCTCTGGAAATATTGGAAACATGGACAGCAATTAGCGACGCAGGACACTAGTTGCTCATTCTCCATTCGTTCGGATTATCTTTATTTTCATCTTCATTTTAACTTTGTAACTGCAATCATGGATTATTTTCTGTTATTTTGTTTACTTAGCATTGAAGCACAGGTTATATCCACATTTGGATTACATAAAGCCATTGTGGTAACTCGGGGGTTAGAGGAGGCTCAAGGTAAAAACACCAGGCAGGAAGTGAGGGTCCAAAGCCTCAAACGGCGGTTTATTGCTCACAACAAAAGGAATGCCTCAATACAAGGTCAAGTGTCCGCCGTGCGGCTCACTCTCGGTCCTCGACGTCGTCCTCTCTTCCACTCGACTGTTCCCCCTCCTGTCGGTCGGTGGCTGCCTTTTAACACCTGGGTGCCGGTTACCCAGGTGTTCCTCGTTGGGCCGATTAGGGCCCTCAGGAGGCCGGGATTTGTCGCCAGCTACTGGCCACCGGCGGTATATACCGGCCTCTACTCTCCCGAATAGGGGGCGTGGTCGCGGAGCGATGCCACACACTCCCCCCCTTTGCTCACGCCCCTCCGTGCGCGGGGCCCAGCCCCCGCACGCATCCCGACGGGACAGGGCGTCGGCGTTGGTGTGTTCCCTTCCCGGCCTATGCTCCACGGTGAAGGAGTAAGGCTGTAGGGACAGGAACCACCTCGTGACCCGGGCGTTGGTGTCCTTGGCGGTGGCCATCCACTTTAGTGGGGCGTGGTCCGTCACCAGGATGAACTGGTGTCCTAGGAGATAATAGTTTAGTTTAGTCACGGCCCACTTGATGGCCAACGCCTCCTTCTCTACCGTGCTATAGTTCTGCTCGTGGGGGAGGAGTTTCCGGCTGAGGTAGGTCACCGGATGCTCCTCCCCGTTCCGGCTCTGGGACAGGACCCCTCCTAGTCCCACGTCGGACGCGTCTGTGTGTAGGATGAAAGGGAGGTTAAAATCAGGGGTCACTACCAGCGGCTCCTTACATAGGGCCCCCCGTAGGTCCTCGAAAGCCCTCCTCGCCGCCTCGGTCCACTGGACCCTATCCGGGAGGGCCTTCCGGGTGAGATTGTTCAAGGGGCCGGCTAGAGTGGCATATCCCAGGATAAAGCGTTGGTAATACCCCACCAGCCCCAAAAACGATCTCACCTGCTTCTTGGTCTGCGGTTGAGGCCACTCCCGGATAGCTGCCACTTTGTCCTCCTGGGGCCGCACGTTCCCCCTCCTCGTCCCAACTGGAACTGTGTATGATGATGTCGTCAATGTAGGCCGCTGCGTAGCTGCCGTGCGGCCTTAGGACCTGATCCATCATCCGCTGGAAGGTAGCGGGGGCCCCGTGGACACCAAAGGGCAGGACGGTGTACTGGAACAGGCCCCCCGGTGTCGCAAAGGCCGTCTTCTCTCGTGAGGACGGGGTCAGGGGGACCTGCCAGTACCCCTTGGTCAGGTCCAGCGTGGACAGGTACCGAGCCGGCCCCAGCCGCTCGATAAGTTCGTCCACTCTAGGCATGGGGTAGGAGTCAAAGTCAGACACTTCATTAAGTCGGCGGAAGTCATTGCAAAACCTAAATGTACCGTCCGGTTTGGGCACCAGCACAATAGGGCTGGCCCACGCGCTACGCGACTCCTCGATCACCCCGAGGTTCAACATTCGCTCTCAGTCCGAATGGCGTGACGTCGGGACTCGGGCACCCGGTAGGGCGGGATCCGGACCGTCACCCCCGGCGGAGTCCGAATCTCGTGGGAGGTAACCGAGGTCCGCCCCGGTGTGTCCGAGAACACGTCCCGGTTCTGAAGCACCAGCTCGCTTAGTTCCTGTCTCTGGGCAGGGCTAAGGTCGGTCCCCAGCGGCACGTCAGGGATTGGGGTTCGTGCCATCAAGGCCAGGGGTGGTGGCCGTGGAGGGTCGCCGCTACCCCTCCATTGTTTTAATATGTTCACGTGATAGAGCTGCGTGGGCTTGCGTCTCCCCGGTTGTCTCACCCTATAATTTACCGGCCCTACGGCCTCTACCACCTCATACGGGCCCTGCCACTTTGCGAGGAACTTGCATTCGCTAGTCGGCACCAGGACGAGGACCTGATCGCCCGGTCGGAAGGTCCGGATGCGCGCCCCCTTATTATATATGCGGGCTTGGGCCTGTTGAGCGCGAGAGAGGTGGTCCCGGACTATGGGCCACACTTTAGCCATTCAGTCCCTGTAGAGCTCCACATGCTCGATTGTGGTTCTATGTGGGGAGGGGTGACTCTCCCACGCCTCCTTCGCCAGGTCCAATATTCCACGGGGCCTCCTCCCATACAGGAGTTCAAAGGGCGAGAACCCCGTGGAAGCCTGGGGCACCTCGCGAATAGCGAAGAGGACGTGGGGAAGGAGCTGGTCCCAATTCTTCCCGTCCGCCGTGATGCACTTTTTTAGCATCTGTTTTAGTGTCTGGTTAAAACGTTCGACTAGCCCGTCCGTCTGCGGGTGGTACACCGAGGTCCTGAGTTGGGTGATCTGTAATAGTTTTAACAATTCCTTGACTACGCGAGCCATAAAGCACGTTCCCTGGTCGGTGAGTATCTCCTTCGGGAGCCCCACCCGGCTAAATAGCAGCGTTAGCTCTCGGGCTACCGCCTTGCTGGTCGCCGCACGCAGGGGAAGGGCCTCTGGGTATCGGGTCGCGTAATCGAGTATGACGAGCAGGTAACGATGGCCCCGACTAGTCTTGGGTAGGGGACCCACAATGTCTAGCGCGATTCGCTCAAATGGGGTCTCTATGATGGGCATCGGAATGAGCGGGCTTCGCCCCCCCCCCCCCCGCGGCGCTACGCGTTGGCATTCCGCACACTCCTGGCAGTAACGCTCTACATCCTTACGCACCCCGGGCCAATAAAACCTCGCCACTACTCGTTCGCGTGTTTTGTCCATGCCCAGATGTGCCCCGAGCAGGTGGGTGTGGGCCATGAACAAAACTTTGCTTACATAGGGTCGCGGGACTACGAGTTGACGTATGACCTCCCCCCCCCGTTCGTCGACCCTATACAGCAGACCTTGTTGGGTGCAAAAGTGGGGGTAGGTCAGGTGGTCCACCGAGTCCCTCACCTGACCGTCGTGGGCGACCACCTGCCCCCACGCATGCCGCAGGGCGTCGTCCCTGTGCTGGGCCGTGGCGAACTGGCCTGGCCGGGCCGAGTTCTCCCCCCCAGCCTGGGCGAAGTCCGACAGCTCAGTTAGGGGGGAGCTCTCGGGCTCAGCGGGAGAGTTCCCCCTCTCGGAGGCGGTGACGGTGTCAGAACCCGGCCTGGTTCCGTCTCCCGGTCGTACCGGGTCCCCGGTGGATCGGGCCGGGCTTCCCGGCGCTGACGGACCCTCTCCTCCGGAGTCCGGCTCGTCCCCCGACCCGGTTGTTCTGGCCGTCGCTCGGCGGGTCGCTCCCAGGGCTGGTCCGTGGTCTGCGATGGTCCCTCGGGTCGTCGGTCGCCGTGCCTCTAGCGGGTCCGGTCTTCCGCTTCGTCCGGCCGGCCGCCGCAGCTCCCGTCCTCCTCGGTCCCTCCTCGCTGGGCTCCAGAATCGAGCGAAGATGGGGCAGTCCCGGCCGATCAGGAACGGTACCGGGAGGGTCGGTACTATTCCGGCCCGGGCTACGAAGACCCCCTGTGGTGTGCGTACAACCACGTGACAGGTTTCATAAGTTCGAGTGTCCCCGTGGACACAGGAAACCTGCATCGGGGTTCCCGGTCTCCCCCCCGCTAGGTCGGCCCTCATCAAGGTCACGGCACTCCCTGTGTCCAGCAGGGCATGAGTGTCCTGGTGCATCACCTTGATGGGGACGGTGGGGGAGTCCTTGGCCCCTTGGGCCCAACAGGTGGCCAGCATACAGGCGGGTTGGTCTCCCGGCCATGTGCCCGCGGAGGCCATGGGGACGTCCTGTCGGTCGGGACAGTCACGGGCTAGGTGTCCCCGTTGTCCGCAGTGGTAGCAGGACCGGAGCTCGGGTTCCCCTCGTTCTCTGGGCGTGGGGAACGGTCCGGTCCTCGGCAGCGGGGTCGGAGTCCCTCTCCGGACGGGCCGGGGAGTGGGTCTCGGGTCCGCCGCCAGCCGTTGCGCCACCTGCCAGTGCTCCAGCTGGCGAACGAGGTCGTCCACGGTCTCGGGATAGTGGTGGGCCAGGACCCTCCGGGCGTCGGGGGGCAGCTGCCTCACGGTGTTGTCCACCACGACCCGATCCACGGGGCTGGGTCCCTCTCCCTCGACTAACCACCTCCGGGCTAGCCGACATTGGCGGGCTACCTGGGTCCGGACGGGTCCTCGGACGTCGAACGACCACTCACGGAACTTTAGGGCCTTTGCCGCAAGGCTATGGCCGTAGTAGGCCAAGATGGTCGCCTTGAGTGCGGGGTATCGTCCCGCGTCCCCGGGGCTGAGGTCCTGACTCGCTTGCTGGGCGGGTCCGGTTAGGAACGGGGTAACGATGTAGGCCCACTGGGCCTCGGGCCACCTCTCTTGGATCGCCACCCGCTCGAATGTCTCTAGGTATGCCTCCACTTCGTCGTCGGGACCTAGCTTGGTGAGCCGACTCGTGGGGGCGGTGGACGGTGGGGCCTGGGTGGCCTGCTGGGTCAGGCGGAGTACCGCCTCGGTCAACAGGTCCAGTCTGTGGTCCGAATCTCTGGGACCGGCTGGTCCTGCGGTTGCTCCGGGGTTCTGCATCGTCGTCCTCGGGTAGTCCCCTCCGCCACCGGCGGAACCGCATGAAAAAAACCCCCGGTAAAACACGGGGTTGGGTCCTACCGTGAGCCGTGCGTGGACCGAGTTGCCCGCATCCTCCACCATATGTGGTAACTCGGGGGTTAGAGGAGGCTCAAGGTAAAAACACCAGGCAGGAAGTGAGGGTCCAAAGCCTCAAACGGCGGTTTATTGCTCACAACAAAAGGAATGCCTCAATACAAGGTCAAGTGTCCGCCGTGCGGCTCACTCTCGGTCCTCGACGTCGTCCTCTCTTCCACTCGACTGTTCCCCCTCCTGTCGGTCGGTGGCTGCCTTTTAACACCTGGGTGCCGGTTACTAGAGGTGCGCGGATGGCGGTTACAGCCGCGGACTCCGCGGTTAAACCGCGGATCGGGCGGATGACCTTACGAAAAATAATATTTTAATTAAATTCGGGCGGGTGGCGGTTGAACCAATCAAATGAAAAGATATATATAAGTTACATTGTTAAATATTGTTACTTACATCCGATAAAAACGAGCACACTTTTCAAATTCTCATCAGGCAGTAATTTGGCTAGTTGTGTCCGTGCATGCTGCTTTGTTTATTATCAGAGATGGCAACGCCGGTGAATGTGCGTGACAAACTCAAAAAGGGAGAACTAAAAACCAAAGAAAATGAAGGTCGGAAAAGTGTTGCCTGGAGTAAGTTTTATGAAGTGGTGAATCAGGATGACACTAGTGCGGGCTATGTCATTTGCAAAACCTGCGAAGCTGTGTATGTTCATGACAGTCACAAGACAGGTACGTCTAACTTGGTGCATCATCAGTGTGCTAAACCCCAAACCTCCACAAGCACCATGATGAGTTTCGTCCGTCGAGATCCCAATAGAGTACCACAGGATGTCAAATCAAAGCTGACAGATGCATGTGTGGACCTGTGCTCTCTTGATATGCGCCCGTTCGATATAGTTTCTGGTAAAGGATTCCACCAAGTGGCCCAGACGTTGATTGACATCGGAGCTAAGTTCGGTGCCGTAGACGCTAATGCTGTCTTACCCCATCGGCAAACTGTGTGCGATCGGGCAAAGAAGCAGGCATCCATTGATAAACAGAAACTTTCAGAGGACATCCAGAAAGCTCTGAGCAGCAACGGTGGTATTGCTGTTACCACAGATATGTGGACAGATGATTTTAAAAAGAGAGCTTACACAGTCCTTACTTGTCACTACATCAGTCAGTGGAATCTGGAAAGTCGTATTTTGGCAACGGTGGAATTTGACCCTACCCTGAGAAAAACTAGTGAAAACCTTCATGAGCAGATAACCAGTGTGTTAATGTCCTATGGAATACAGACAGACAAAATTGTTTTTGTCAGTGACCAGGGCTCGAACATAAAGGCCGCACTCCGGTCATACCATTGGATCCCGTGCTCTGCGCACATCCTTAACACGGTGCTGAGGCACACATTCAGCACAAAGGGGGACTCCGATGGCATTAATGATATAGTGGACATGATTGATTACTGCAAAGAGCTCGTTGCATACCTGAAGAGAACAGGTGCGATCGCTAGCCTAAAACACACTGTTAATCAGGAATGCGAGGTACGATGGAATAGCAAAGTCTCTATGTTGGAGTCGATACAGAAACAATACAAAGACATACGAGAGCTGCTACAGAGCAAAGACCAAGAGCATCGCCTTGATGGCATCCACCAGGATCAACTCACACACTTGATCGACTTTCTCACCCTTTTCAAATTAGCGATCAGCGAGCTTGAAGGAGAACATTACCCAACCATCCATATGGTGTTGCTTTGGTTTTTCAAGCTCAAAAAACACTGTGAGCCCAAGTTCGGAGACCCACCTTACATGACAAGTCTCCGCTCTCGCGCGTCTGCCTTCCTTGATGAGAAGATGTGCCCTACAGCTACTCATAAAATCGCCACTTTTCTCCACCCGAAATTTAAGTCCCTGAAAATGCTGGTAGAAGAGGACAGACGAGAAGTAATTAAGCAAGTTCGCGAGCTTCTACCAGAGGAAGGTGGCCATCTCAGTCATGACGGGGAAGGGAGCAACCCTGTCACCGAGCCCATGCCAACAACAGAGCAAGGTGGGTGAATACTTTGTCAAGGCTATTAAGTTTAATTAGGCTATATTGATTGTGTAGGCTATTTTTCATTATAAGTGTAAAATATTAGGCTACACAGTCATAGATCAATATTTGATTTAATCGATCTTTTGTAGCTGATGGCGCACTAACGAAAAAGCCAAGGATTGACTTCACGGAATGGGAGGAGGATACAATAATTGTGGATGAAGTACAGGAGTATTCCTCTGCAAACTTCCATATAGACGGATCAGCAGAGGAAAATCTACTTTCCTTTTGGGAGAAACAAGGCCAGTCATTCCCACGACTACAGCACCTTGCCAAGAGAATTTTGTGCATTCCAGCAACAAGTGCGGCGAGCGAGCGCTCATTCAGTGCAGCAGGGCGCGTTATAGAGGCCAGGCGCGCTCGCCTCAATCCTGACACTGTAGATGCTATTTTATTCCTGCATAGTGCTAAGAAAAAATCTAACTAGACTTAAGATCAGGCATATTAAACCAATTAGCCTACGTTACCTAGGCTACAGCAAAAAAGCCCTTGTCTAACCTCAGCTTTTGAGTTCGGTCAGCTGAATGAGTTTGATTGTTAAGTTCATAATCATATTGGTTTAGCCTATTCTATTGTAGACATACTGTGTCTTAAATATTTGGCCTCGCTTTTATGTTCCGACCGAGGCGCGTCGCTTAAGGCCAATGTGACGCGGACCTAGGCCACTACTTAGCTGATATTTCCTTGAAGTGATCTCTGATACAACAATTTCGCCTGGTCAGAATTTGTATTTGTTCAAAGAGGGATGGCATATTTCATTGTCTAATTTAAGTTTGTGACGATGATTGGTAGCCTAAGGCTTACGATGCGCATGTAGCCTATGCCGTTTTTTTTAAAAATTATTATTATTTCTGCGGCTATATAGGCCTACCTATGCCTACTACATTAAGATATGCATTTATTTATTTTAATCATTTTTTTCCTGTCTGTTGTTTCTTTTGGCATATAAAATAGGCATTGTCTGATAAAGATATCAATAAAGGATCATCTGTGTCACGGAATTGGTGTTTTCCGATGTTTCACTGAATAACACTTCACGCACGCACACACACACAAACACACACACCAAAGGTAACAACAAGTTTAAATTAAGTTGCCTATGGTAGCCTACCAGCATGTTTTCGTCTCCAGTGTGCAATAAGAAAGTAGAATAAGTTTATTTCTTGTATGATAGTGCAATACCAGCAGGTCTTACAGTCTACCTGAAAAAGACGTGCGCTCTCCCGTGCAGTCAAAATCAACGTGAATCGTTCAGAACAGGTTCGTCTAGTCGTCACCCTGACAAGCCAGTGCATAGAGATAATTAGCCTATAATGTGAATGACTTGTTATTCTATTCAGGCTTTTTTTTTGTAAAATAATAAAGTGTAATGGGTATTAATTAGTAAATAGCTGCATCTTTCTAGAACAGGCAAGAGCTTTCTCGCGTCAGCAGCGCCCGCGGATGGCGGGCGGGTGCGGTTTTGAAATTGGTCAAAAAACGTTGGTGCGGATGGATGGCGGACGGATGATGAGTTTTGTGATGCGGTTGCGGATACAATAATAGCCCATCCGCGCACCTCTACCGGTTACCCAGGTGTTCCTCGTTGGGCCGATTAGGGCCCTCAGGAGGCCGGGATTTGTCGCCAGCTACTGGCCACCGGCGGTATATACCGGCCTCTACTCTCCCGAATAGGGGGCGTGGTCGCGGAGGGATGCCACACCATATACTCTTCAAAAGGTCTGTTTTCACATAAATGTCACATATTTACCACACATTAACTTATCAAAATTTGTAAGAAACCACAAAGAAACATTTTCCCTTTAAATCACATTTTCTGTATATAATCAATCATGTATACACTTCTTTTAAACACCTATCATCTTTGTCTTCTCATACAAGAGTATTTTTGTACTAACTGTACATTTTATAAGTGTTCACTTTATACAACAGAATGAATCTCATTTGCAGTTAAGATGTATTAACTTTATATCATATGAACACAAACTACAATAATAAACATGACCGCCTCATAACTCGCGGCAAATCCTATGAACTGAAACCGTATCAGTCTAATATTAATGTGTGCGCCCTTAAACAAGGCCGCAGCCGTAGCTGGTCTTAACCTGTACATTAGCATACTCACACAGCGACTTTCCACACACACACACACACACCGAAATAACCCACACGTGCTCAGGAGCTGCACGGAACAAACAAAAGTACACGTTCTCGATTGCTAAAACACAAAACCTGGTTCCTGTAGCACAAACACCCAAACCTTTTTGTCATTCCCAGAAGCACACACACATTTCCCATAACCAAAAACACAATTCACCTGTTACCACACATGTCTCAATATTCAAAACACTTTCTGCAAAACCTTACACAAAAGTGGCCAAATAAATCATTCATTGCACTAGGTGTTCATTCAGCAAACACATGCTCTCAATATAATTAACTCAAGTTATCATAACATAAACTCAGAGACCACACCCTTCTCAAGGTGAAAACAATCAGCCTGAAAACTGTTAACACACCAATCAGAATTGGGGGTCAACAAATAGAGCTTAGAGGCATGCTCATGTCCTTTGGAACAATGGATCCCAATGGATCTGGAGGTTGAGAGACAAGAGAGAGGAAGAGCAAGAGGAAGAGGAAGAGGGAGAGGGAGAGGAAGAGGCAGAGGCAGAGGACAGCAAAGACAAGTAATTTCTGATGAAATCCATGCCACTGTTGTTCATCATGTGGTGGTACATGGGAGGACAATGAAAGAAGCTGGCCAGCTAGTCCAGCCAAACTTAAGCCGTTTCACAGTTGCATCCATTGTTCGTACTTTCAGGAGGGAAAACCGGTAATTTGCCTCATTGTCACTATGTATTGTATCACAGTACATGCACAGTAATGTTGTAGTACATATAGACTGAATATCCACCGTATGCTGTGTAGTTTTTACTACAGTATACTGTGCCACAGTACACCATAGGTCAGTAATGGTAATTTTTGCAGAACTGAGAGGCAGCCATCTATTGGAGGCAGGCGGCGATTGCTCACTGCTGAGCAGGAGACTGCCTTGGTAAATATGGTGATTGCCAATAATGCCATCACTTTGAGGGAAATTCAAACCCGCATTATTGAAGACCAGGAAATATTTCAAGGGACTAACAGCATAAGCCTTTCCACCATTGATCGGGTAATACAGCAGAACCACATAAGGATGAAGCAACTTTACCGCGTGCCTTTTGAGAGGAATTCCGATAGGGTTAAGGAGCAACGATTCCAATATATGCAGGTAATAGAAATGCTATACTATTCCAATACACATATATGTTTGAAGTAAAATTTGTGTTTTTTGATTCCTGTAGACAATGTTTGAGATGGATGCAATGGCTGACCCACACGAATACATCTTTATTGATGAAGCAGGGTTCAATCTCACAGAAAGGCGCAAAAGGGGCCGCAACATCATTGGACACCGTGCAATCATCCAAGTTCCCGGTCAGAGGGGGGGCAACATCACCATGTGTGCAGCCATTAGCAACCGTGGCATCCTCCACCGCCATGCTGTACTGCGTCCATACAACACTGCACTACTCCTTCAGTTTCTAGATCAGCTGCACAATAACATTCTCCAACAAGAAGGGGAGCCAGGGCAACCAGAGCAAGCCCAATATGTTGTCATTTGGGATAACGTGAGCTTCCATCGGGCTGCTCTGGTTCGCACCTGGTTCAATGACCACCCCAGGTTCAGGGTCCTTTTTTTGCCAGCATACTCCCCTTTTCTGAATCCATTAGAGGAATTTTTCTCAGCATGGCGGTGGAGAGTCTATGACCGCAACCCATACACACAGCACAATCTCCTGGAGGCAATGGTGAATGCATGTGAGGATATTTCTCTGGAATCTATCCAGGGTTGGATCAGACACACAAGGGGCTATTTCCCACGCTGCCTGGCTAGAGAAGACATAATGTGTGACGTGATGAAATACTATGGCCTGACCCTGACCTGAGACAAGATCATGCTGATGTTGATGTCGATGCTGATGAACCTGTATATGTGCTCAATCTGGAAGTGCTGTGAATAAACCCTATTCTTGACATTTTGGTGGCAGTGTGTTGAATTAATCCCTCCTGTGTATAACAAACACTAATGTAGTCTGTGTTTCGACAGCTTGTGTGTATTGTCTGAGGGGTAAAGACTGACTGGGACCCAGAAGTTAGATGTTTGGACTCAACAAAACACTTATTTTGTGAGTATCCCATAAACAAGATCAACGCATCATTAATTTCAGATGCAGCCCAATTTCAGCCAAGTGCCAGATCAAGGCAATTGATGTGTATTGTCTAGTGGCAGGCCGTACTATGAGGCAAACCAGGCAATTGCCTGGAGCCCCCGGGCCACATGGGGCCATTGCCACTGTCTAGACTAGACCATAGGCGTCAGTTACGGGGGGGGGGGGGGGGGGGGGGGGGGTGCGCGATTGTCGATGGGGGGGTGCCTCAGCCCCCCCATCCCCACCACTTCTAAAACCAAACTGACGCCCTTGGACTAGACCACCACCTACAAAAAACATCAGGGTGAAGGGTCAGTGTGGACGTGGGAGTCTGACATTCCAGTCGTTCTCACGGGAATGATTCATTAATTTGGGACAACTGGGAAAAAATAGAAGGAAATGGAAAGGTGAGGGAATGTCTTGTCTGACATGGAAGCTCTGCCCCGCTTGGCTAGTGGAGATCATATCTTCTGACATGTGAGGTTGTAGGCCCACGCACAACAGCACACTCTACGTTAGCATTGTGCAACTGGGGGTCCGCATGTGCTTACCATTACCACATATCACACCCCACACAATAGCACATGTCACACAATATCATCTTGCTCTAATTATGTAATAATAAGAATCATTTGTCTGCTTTAGTTTGATAAAAGGAAAACCTGAGTCACAAACAATTGAGTCTAAGGCTGGAAAACGGGTGCGCTATTAAGCAAAGGAAGTAATATAAAGACGGAAGTCCCCGCCATCCGATACTGCTGCGGCGGGCCGGAACCCAGTCATAATTGACGCAAAAGACAACGCCAGACAACTATTTTAACAAACAATTCCTGTCTGCAGACAAATAGTTGGCGCAGACGTGTCAAGAGGAATAAAGCACAGGCACATGGTACCAGTGTTGTCTGTGGAAACTGTCTGCGGGTGCCGTCATTCTGGAGAGACAGCACCGCACGTGCAACACGCATCCTCACTTCACTCAGACCGGGAGGAAGCCACAGTACACTCACAGTAGTTGTTTTTTTTTGTATCGTTTTTAAGGGAATTATTATTATTATTATAAAGACAGTATTACACCCTATTGTGTACTATAAAGACAGTATTACACCCTATTGTGTACTCTAACGACAGTATTACACCCTGTAATGTAATATAAAGACAGTATTACACCCTGTAATGTACTATAAAGACAGTATTACACCCTATTGTGTACTATAAAGACAGTATTACACCCTATAATGTAATATAAAGACAGTATTACACCCTGTAATGTACTATAAAGACAGTATTACACCCTGTAATGTAATATAAAGACAGTATCACACCCTATTGTGTACCATAAAGACAGTATTACACCATGTAATGTACTATAAAGACACTGTCTTTATAGTACATTACATGGTGTAATACTGTCTTTATGGTACACAATAGGGTGTAATACTGTCTTTAAGACAGTATTACACCCTATTGTGTACTACAAAGACAGTATTACACCCTGTAATGTAATATAAAGACTATTTCACCCTATAATGTAATATAAAGACAGTATTACACCCTATTGTGTAATATAAAGACAGTATTACACCCTGTAATGTAATATAAAGACAGTATTACACCCTGTAAAGTAATATAAAGACAGTATTACACCCTATAATGTAATATAAAGAAAGTATTACACCCTATAATGTAATATAAGACAGTATTACACCCTATAAAGTAATATAAAGACAGTATTACACCCTATAATGTAATATAAAGAAAGTATTACACCCTATAATGTAATATAAAGACAGTATTACACCCTATTGTGTAATATAAAGACAGTATTACACCCTATAATGTAATATAAAGACAGTATTACACCCTAACTCAGAGAAAACTGAACATGTGTTGTGCAGCTTGTCATGTAGCCTCATGTTAAGTGTTTACAACCCTGGACCGGACCGCGGACGTAAATCAGAAAAGTACACACACACACACACACACACACACGTTTAGTCCAAGCAGAGGACATGAATCAGAACCTGGGCCCAGTTTCCCGAAAGCGTCGTTAGCCTGCCCTAAGTGGTTCGTTAAGTTCGTCGTACGACCATCAGACAGTTTTCACACCCAGGCGCGTAGAATACGGGGGGTACGGTGGGTACACGTACCCACCAGTTTTCGTCATGAGTCATTTTGTACCCACCACTTTTTAAAAAAAAAACTCGAGCTCAATTTAGTAAAAAAAAAAAAAAAAAAAAGATCATAACACTAATTCTTGAGCGACAGATGCCAACAGATCCACAAAAATCTCTATCCGCACTACAGGCACCAGGCACAGCTGTGCTGCTGCTGCGGGCAACCTGCGCGCTTCTCTGCGTACTGCAACAACTGTAACATTCTAAGTTCTAGGTTGGGGAGTAACCAGTGTGTATCGGTGGACAGAAAAACTCTGCTAGTATAGTGCTAGAAGGTTGCTACTTCTCGGCAAAAGACGGCAAAAGGATGATTAGGTTATTCATTCAACTCCCATAAAGTTGGAAAGAAATTGGCGGATTCGGAGTTTGCGGTTCAATAGATCATCAGTGAAACATCGTGGCGACACAAATGACACCTCTAGCTAAATGTAGTAACCTGGAGAACCAGCTGCAACCTTGTTTTCATCCAAACGAGCCGTCTTTAGCGAACGGTGAATTGCATTGGCTTCTATGAGCTGTCGGCTTTCAGCCGCGAGCTGCGTTTGGATGAAAACAAGGCTGTAGCTGCTTCTCCAGGTTGCTACAGTTACCTGGAGCTGTCATTTGTGTCGCAACGATGTTTCGCTGATGATCTATTGAACCGCAAACTCCGAATCTCCGAATCCGCCAATTTCTTTCCAACTTTATGGAAGTATTCATTTAGCCGATAACAATATACCGGCACACTTACTGTAGGGCTAGTGCTACATGGCTGCTTGGCTTTAAAAAAAAGCTCTGATGTCCAGTCCACTAGCTCTTTTGGACATGATGATGAGGTCTTTCTCTCAGTCCTTAATCGCGCTCCTTTTTTTAAAAGAATGTCGCGACGTGAGTGTACAGTATATGTCCCCTCTGCGGCACCGTAGTTTGTTTTTATTTATTAAATGAGCTGACCGCTCAGCATTGACTGGAAACAAGGCATCTTATGATCATATCTATATGCTACCAAGTCTTTACTTCTGATGCAATGAGCCGAGGTGTCAGGCGAGCAAGACATCGATGTTAGCCTATACAGCAGGTTGCTAGTGCCATGGCCCATGGACTATATCAAAGTGATAACCTGTAGAAGAACAAATGTATGTTGTACACAGCATGGATATGCAGACCACCACTGACACAAAGGTAAGACGCGATATGTTTATTACTTATTTGCTGGTGTTGGTGTGGCTAGGTTTTGTCTTGTGCATTTTGCACAGAAGTGATGGCGAGCTATTTTAACTCTTCTCATCTCTTGTTGCAATTAATGTTAGCCTTAGCCACCAACTTAGTTATGGTTTGCAATCGTACAGCAAGCATTGGTGTTGGAGATGGTCACTCATGGATAGTCGGTATCTTGTTTAATTATTGTTTGAATCTATTGCTGAATTCTGGAATAGTTGTGATGATGATGAGGATTGCGGCATAGGCTATGCTTTGAAGTTTTGGTCAGGAATGCCTGATGAAGATTGGATGGATGCATATTGTGAATTGAGAGCAGTCAGCTCGTGGTGTGATTTGTTCGTCTGTGCGAGTCTTGCCTCACATATTTTTGCTTTTTCAATCTTGGCGAAATGTGTTGTATAGAAGTTGTGTTCTGTGTGTGTGTGTGTGTGTGTGTGTGTGTCTGTGTATGGTCAATTGTACTGGGAATTGAAACTATAACATCAAAGTATTAGCAAAAGGCATAGCCACACATTTGATTTACTCTGAACTTCAACACGTAACCTAGGTAGGGCTATTTTCAGAAGACAGTGTGTCAAATGTGTAATGCTTTTTGAAAATTTAGGCTTGGCTTTCTTATTCATAAAACGTGTCGGATGTCATCACATTTTTGTATACATGTTTATGAATTAACATGACCTGCGCGAAGGGGGGGGGGGGGGGGGGGGGGGGGATGCGCATGCGCGTCATTGTACCCAGCACTTCTGAAAATGCACTTCCAAACGCGTCTTTGTCCCCAGCACATTTCAAACCAAACCTACGCCCATGTTCACACCGTTTCCCGAAAGCATCGTTGCGTAACGACCAAGACGCTCGTAGCTAACGAGGGCTCCAGCTGTCCTCGTAGGACACGACCTACGAGCGTCATCCAATACCACTGAATGTCCAGCTGGTGACGCTGAAGTTACGATAGGCTATATAGCTTAGTCTATTAGTCTACTCTATTTATCTATTTATTCTATTAGTCTACTAATAATACTACTTACCATGGTCTGGGTGAATACTCGATTCTGATTGATGTACACCTAGGAAAGACGTTGACGCTATGAAGACGCTAGGCCACGTTGCTTGGCAACGCCTGCATACAGGAGATATTAAATAGTCCACTCGAAAATAAAAAAAACCCTCACGATTTTAACTCTAAAACACATTAAAGTATTATTAATTGATTAAATATTAACAGAAATTAATGGACAACGCGGAGGCGTGAACCGCGGAGGACGGTTCTGTTAATGGACACCTCGTCGGGCATTATCATATTTATATCATTATATCATTATTATACAATGGTCACTTACGAAAGAAAGAAATATTTAATCAATGAATAATACTTGAATGTGTTTTAGAGTTAAAAGCGTGAGTTTTTATTTTTACAAGTCGAGCGGATTATTTAATATCTCCCGTATGCAGGCGTTGCCAAGCAACGTGGCCATAGCGTCTTCATAGCGCCAACGTCTTTCGTAGGTGTACTTTTCAACCTACACCCTCCAGCCAATCAGAATCGAGTATTCACCCAGACCACGGTATGCATTTCAGCACCGTGTCAGTGGACAGGTACGAGGCTACGATCGATCGTTAGATCTGTGCACGCGCGTTCATGGTAAGAGGAGTTTCGGGAAACGCACGGAAAAAAATAACGATCGTTCGAAAGATGATTCGTAATATGGCTCGTAAGATGGAT
>JAOPHQ010000718.1:0-51132 GCA_030340625.1 Merluccius polli
CTCTTTGGAGATCAAAGTTGCCAAGGCCTGTTGCCGCGGCGATCGGCGAGTCCTCCTCCACAAACCCTAACTACCAATAAACAGTTATCATTACTATTTATCATTATCACGATTCATCATCATCATTATTATTATTAGTAATCTAATATCATAAATGTTATTTTATAATTGTCCTTAGTGTTAGTGCTGCAGTGAGAAAGGGCTTTAAAAGACACAATACAATACAAACTAAAGGGATTTGATGAACACATGACACACACACTCACCCACTCACTCACCCACTCACCCACACACTCACCCACTCACCCACACACACACACACACACTCACACACACACACACTCACACACACACACACACACACACTCACACACACACACACACCCCAGATAAAGATCAGTTTAAACAGTGATATGTAAATACAGGCGGTGGTGAAAACACTGTGGAGATTAAAATCTTCCTCACACTATTCCACCACAGTAATGGTCGTGTTGTGCTGTATAAAATAAAGGATATGTTTTAATGTATTTAATGAAAATAATGTAAATATAATTAACATTTTACAGGGGGATGTATAGTACCTCCTGGTGACGATGACCTTACACTTAAACTAAATTATTACTTTTTATCTGAAATGTTCCACCACTATTGTCATCCTAGCTTGAGTCAGGAAAGTGTTGTGTCTACCTGTCTCTGTACTGTCTAACCCCTACCTGCTCCCTAATGACCTGTCTCTGTACTGTCTAACCCCTACCTGCTCCTTTATGGCCTGTCTCTGTACTGTCTAACCCCTACCTGCTCCCTAATGACCTGTCTATGTACTGTCTAACCCCTACCTGCTGCTTAATTACCTGTCTCTGTACCATCTAACCCCTACCTGCTCCTTAATGGCCTGTCTCTGTACTGTCTAACCCCTACCTGCTCCTTAATGGCATGTCTATGTACTGTCTAACCCCTACCTGCTCCTCAATGACCTGTCTCTGTACTGTCTAACCCCTACCTGCTCCTCAATGACCTGTCTCTGTACTGTCTAACCCCTGCCTGCTCCTTAATGACCTGTCTCTGTACTGTTTAACCCCTACCTGCTCCTTAATGACCTGCCTCTGTACTGTCTAACCCCTACCTGCTCCTCAATGACCTGTCTCTGTACTGTCTAACCCCTACCTGCTCCTCAATGACCTGTCTCTGTACTGTCTAACCCCTACCTGCTCCTTAATGACCTGTCTCTGCACTGTCTAACCCCTACCTGCTGCTTAATGACCTGTTTCTGTACTGTCTAACCCCTACCTGCTCCTTAATTACCTGTCTCTGTACTGTCTAACCCCTCCCTGCTCCTTAATGACCTGTCTCTGTACTGTCTAACCCCTACCTGCTCCTTAATGACCTGTCTCTGTACTGTCTAACCCCTACCTGCTCCTTAATTACCTGTATCTGTACTGTCTAACCCCTACCTGCTCCCTAATGACCTGTCTCTGTACTGTCTAACCCCTACCTGCTCTTTAATTACCTGTCTCTGCACTGTCTAACCCCTACCTGCTCCTTAATGACCTGTCTCTGTACCGTCTAACCCCTACCTGCTCCTTAATGACCTGTCTCTGTACTGTCTAACCCCTACCTGCTCCTTAATGACCTGTCTCTGTGCTGTCTAACCCCTACCTACTCCTTAATGACCTGTCTCTGTACTGTCTAACCCCTACCTGCTCCTTAGTGACCTGTCTCTGTACTGTCTAACCCCTACCTGCTCCTTAGTGACCTGTATCTGAAGTCATTGCAGTCTCTTCCTCATTCGAAGCGTCTGCTAAATAACAGAGCAGTTAACAGTGATGATGACACTAATGGACATTAATCTGAATTATCGGTAACGTGATCAGCCAATAGGACTGAGGATCAATAGATCAGTCGGTGGCGCCGCTGTGTGAAAGCTTTTTAAATCATTTGGAGAGAGTGGAGAGCGAATTATAAACCCTGCTGACCATAACGCTGCAATCTCGTAAACATCATCCCCGGCGGCTGCACACCGCTCCTCCTGGAAGTTACGTAAATATGATTTAAATGCAGTTTTCAGCGGATGCCCTTCACTGGCAAATGTTGTGTTGTTTTTCATCAGCTCCACTTCCCGCCTCTCAGCACATTCATGTTTCCTTCTTTTTGACCATTCTGTTGAGCAAACAACCAAACAAACCCCCAGGATCCCCAGCCTGGAGGAGGCCCAGCCTGGAGGAGGCCCAGCCTGGAGAAGGCCCAGCCTGGAGGATCCCCAGCCTAGAGGAGGCCCAGCCTGGAGGAGGTGCAGCCTGGAGGATCCCCAGCCTGGAGGAGGCCCAGCCTGGAGGATCCCCAGCCTGGAGGAGGCCCAGCCTGGAGGATCCCCAGCCTGGAGGAGGCCCAGCCTGGAGGATCCCCAGCCTGGAGGAGGTGCAGCCTGGAGGAGGCACTGAGTGGAGGAGGCCCAGCCTGGAGGATCCCCAGCCTGGAGAAGGCCCAGCCTGGAGAAGGCCCAGCCTGGAGAAGGCCCAGCCTGGAGGATCCCCAGCCTAGAGGAGGCCCAGCCTGGAGGAGGTGCAGCCTGGAGGAGGCCCAGCCTGGAGGATCCCCAGCCTGGAGGATCCCCAGCCTAGAGGAGGCCAGCCTGGAGGATCCCCAGCCTGGAGGAGGTGCAGCCTGGAGGAGGCACTGAGTGGAGGAGGCCCAGCCTGGAGGATACCCAGCCTGGAGAAGGCCCAGCCTGGAGGATCCCCAGCCTGGAGGAGGTGCAGCCTGGAGGAGGCGCTGAGTGGAGGAGGCCCAGCCTGGAGGAGGCCCAGCCTGGAGGATCCCCAGCCTGGAGGATCCCCAGCCTGGAGGAGGTGCAGCCTGGAGGAGACCCAGCCTGGAGGATCCCCAGCCTGGAGGAGGTGCAGCCTGGAGGAGGCCCAGCCTGGAGGAGGCCCAGCCTGGAGGAGGTCCTGAGTGGAGGAGGCTGGAGCGCTGCAGGGGGAAACATATGGTGCGAGACTGTGAGTGTGTTTGGTGATCGTTTTCACATTAAAACTGGAGTGGAGTGCTTGGAGAGCTATAGGACCCGAGAGAGAGAGAGAGAGAGAGAGAGGGAGAGAGGGAGGGAGGGAGGGAGAGAGAGAGAGAGAGAGAGAGAGAGAGAGACAGAGACAGAGACAGAGAGGGAGGGGGGGGAGGAGAGAGAGACAGAGAGAGGGTGGGGGGGAGAGACAGACAGAGAGAGAGAGAGAGAGAGAGGGGTGGGGGGAGAGAGAGAGAGGGGTGGGGGAGAGAGACAGAGAGAGAGAGAGAGAGAGAGTTCATTTGGAGCAGTGTGGGTGGATGCTGTTGTTTGATGTCCAACATTAAAGACATTTCTGTTTTACAGTTAGTGATAGATAGTTCTCAACAGTAACTATGAACACTGCGGCAACATGATGTACCTATTCATTATTTATCTAACTATGTATTCATTTATCTATATATATATATATATATATAGATATATATATATATATATATATATATATATATTATATATATATATATATCTATATATATATATATATATATATCTATATATATATAGATATATATATACACACCATTTTACATTTAAAGTTAATAATCTCGAGGATTTTCATGTCAATAAATGTCTGTTAAGTCACTATCTATCACCGAATGAGGCGTCGCCATGGTGATGGAGCCGATGGCCCTCTGATGAAAGCCCATCTGCAGTGTTAGGGGCGTTACAAACTGGGAATCGAACATGAAGTGAAGACAACACCCCCATGCCTCCCCCATGGACTCCCCCATGCCTCCCCCATGCCCCCCCCCATGGACTCCCCCATGCACCCCCATCGACTCCCCATGGACTCCCCCATGCCTCCCCCCATGGACTCCCCCATGCACCCCCATGGACTCCCCCATGGACTCCCCCATGGACTCCCCCATGCCCCCCCATGGACTCCCCCATGCCGCCCCCACGCCCCCCCCCATGGACTCCCCCATGCCTCCCCCACGCCCCCCCCCATGGACTCCCCCATGCCTCCCCCACGCCCCCTCGCCGTGTTCAGGAAAGTAAGTTTCCACAGGATCACCCCCCCCCCCCCCATCCAGCTCCCCCATCCACCTCCCCCATCCACCTCCCCCATCCAGCTCCCCCATCAGTCCCCGTGAAGAAGTCCCTCTGGTCTGAAAAGAAGAAGTCCAGAACCTCCTGCTGTCATCAGAACTCACCTGCACTCAACCCACCGCTTTGTCTCCAGTGACTTATTCCCTCCATGTTGTTTCTAATGTTGTTTCTAATGTTTTTTAACTGAGTCGGTCTGAAGACAATTTGAATCCCGACAGACGATAAAGAAATGTGAATAAGCGTGAGAGCAGAGGGGGGTGAGGTGAGTTCCTCCCGGGTTCCTCTCCCTCAAAGGAGACAGAAACAAGAGCGACTCTGTGGCTCCGCTCGGCGGGGGGGCGTCCAGCCGACCGCTCCGGCGGCTTTAAAACCGGAGAGGAACAAACGAAGGCCTTCACCGCCTCCTCCCCCGCCTCCTTCACCGCCTCCTTCACCACCTCCTCCCCACCTCCTTCACCGCCTCCTCCCCGCCGGGATGGGAACAGGAGAAGTAACGAACCTTAGGCTTCGCGACGGTTGGGAGGAGAGGAGTGAAAGGAAATGCCAAAAGAAAAGTTTTGTTTTTAACGGCTCTGCGGTTGGCAAACTTAACGAAGCCACAAATGTATTTTATTTATTTATTTTACTTCTTCTCCGAGGGTACAGACCAGGATAAACCGGTTTCACAAACGTAAACTATATAAATATAATATAATATATAAATATCGGTTTAAAGATTTTATTGTGGTTCTCAGTAAGCAAATTTAAATTATAATTTAACAGTCAGAGCTGAACTTCAGGGATTTCACCGTTTATCAAACCATTTGATTGCCGTTATCAAAGTGCATTTAAAGTGTAAAATAATAACCAATGCTAACATCATGCTAACATCATGCTAACATCATGCTAACACCATGCTAACACCATGCTAACATCCCGTATCTCCTGGCCAGAGACTTAAAGTCAGACATGACACAGAGCTGTTCTGGTAGCTGCAGGACCTCCCAGGGGATTACAAGTTGTGACGGCCATCTTGTCTTTGTCCAGCAGCTGCAGCTCCCTGAAGGCTTTGGCGGCCGCTATTTCCCGCGGCAGCTGTCGCCGCTAATAAAGAGAAAAAGAAAGATCATCAATCCTGTTTAAATCCCGCTTGAAAGGGTCGTCTGCTGTCACCCGGCCGCGGCCGCTAATCACAGCGCGGACCGGCGCAGTTCGGCTAATCTCTAATGAATGTAAGACCGGCGTAAGACACGGCGAGCGTCAGGTGTCAGAGGACAGTGTGGACGCTCCTGTGGACGCCGGACTGGCTGCTGCACTGGTAATGAGGTGCTGCTGTACTGACCTTAGCTGGGGGTTAATCAATTCAGGGGTTGCATGCTTCGAAGTACGCATTCGAAGGCCGATTACGTCACAACGCGGCGCGAAGGCCGTCCCGATTCGAAGGCTCCTTCAAATGCGTACTTCAAATGCGTACTTCAGATGTGTCCTTCTTTTCCCTCTTTTTGGAGGATGCACCGCAACTCTCCTTCGCGGCCTCGCATATCCCATTTTTTGCTTTATTAGAACTTCTGTCTGTTTTTCAACTGACGACAAACTGACGGCAACGGCGTTACTACGGTTACTACCAACTGACGGCTGGTGACGCAACCAGGAAATGCTTCGAAGGCCGGACCGTCTCATTTAACAATGGTTGATGCGGCCTTCCAAGGTCCCTCAGAAGCAGTCGCCTTCGAAGGTCCCTTAGAAGGAGTCGCCTTCGAAGGCCCCTTAGAAGGAGTCGCCTTCGAAGGTCCCTTAGAAGGAGTCGCCTTCGAAGGTCCCTCAGAAGGAGTCGCCTTCGAAGGTCCCTTAGAAGGAGTCGCCTTCCAAGGTCCCTCAGAAGGAGTCGCCTTCCAAGGTCCCTTAGAAGGAGTCGCCTTCCAAGGTCCCTCAGAAGGAGTCGCCTTCGAAGGTCCCTTAGAAGGAGTCGCCTTCCAAGGTCCCTCAGAAGGAGTCGCCTTCCAAGGTCCCTTAGAAGGAGTCGCCTTCCAAGGTCCCTCAGAAGGAGTCGCCTTCCAAGGTTCCTCAGAAGGAGTCGCCTTCGAAGGTCCCTCAGAAGGAGTCGCCTTCGAAGGTCCCTTAGAAGGAGTCGCCTTCCAAGGTCCCTCAGAAGGAGTCGCCTTCCAAGGTTCCTCAGAAGGAGTCGCCTTCGAAGGTCCCTCAGAAGGAGTCGCCTTCGAAGGTCCCTCAGAAGGAGTCGCCTTCCAAGGTCCCTCAGAAGGAGTCGCTTTCCAACGTCCCTCAGAAGGAGTCGCCTTCCAAGGTCCCTCAGAAGGAGTCGCCTTCCAAGGTCCCTCAGAAGGAGTCGCCTTCCAAGGTCCCTTAGAAGGAGTCGCCTTCGAAGGTCCCTTAGAAGGAGTCGCCTTCCAAGGTCCCTCAGAAGGAGTCGCCTTCCAAGGTCCCTCAGAAGGAGTCGCCTTCCAAGGTCCCTCAGAAGGAGTCGCCTTCCAAGGTCCCTCAGAAGGAGTCGCCTTCCAAGGTCCCTCAGAAGGAGTCGCCTTCGAAGGTCCCTTAGAAGGAGTCGCCTTCGAAGGTCCCTCAGAAGGAGTCGCCTTCGAAGGTCCCTCAGAAGGAGTCGCCTTCGAAGGCCCCTTAGAAGGAGTCGCCTTCGAAGGCCACGAAGGCCGCGTACGTCGAAGCTTGCAGCCCCTGAATTGGGACACAGCTCTTATTCTCCGAGCGGCCATACTGGGCTGTGGGTTGGAAACTCATCCTGAAGGCTCACTGGGGGGGAACATGCAGAGCAGCACTCGCAGTAATGCATTGAGTCGTCACAGCCGACTGATCAATATGTCCGGAGGAAGAATGTATTCATAAGTATACTTCTTAACTTCTTAACTGATTTACTACGTGCTCATATTGCCTTTGCTCTGTTGCCTTTTTATGTTCCTTATTGAAAATTGCTTGAATTTCATTGATTTCTTTTCCCCATTGTATTGTTGCTGTTTTTTTCTTTTTTCCTTCTTCTTCTTCTTTTTTTTCTTTTTTCCCTATACCTTTGTCTGGTCTTTTCTTTTTTCCATTCTTGTTATTTTAATTGTCCTTTATCTTAATTTGCCCTATCTTCTCAAAAGCTGCCTATGGACAAGTGTTGAGAATTAGCACTTGTGCTAAAACACGTAAACAATGCATCTGGTTTGTCCATATCCAATAAACACTAAATAAATAAATAAATAATATACTTTAAAACATCATGTGCCTTAAAACTTAGGCCAAAACGCTCAAAAGTACATTTTTGTATCTTTTCGTATTGTATAGCCTCGAGAACAGGTAATGATAATAATGTAATCTTCATACTGTTTATGCTGCTAAATTGCACGGTGCGTATTGTTGTATATTTGTACGTTTAACTGCCATTTTTGTTGCATTTTGTCACATTTAGTATTTATTATGTTACCTGTAAGTGATTGCATTTTGCTGCATTTAGTTAATTGTTTGATTTATTTGATGTTAGCCTTTATTTTACTTTATTTATTTTACGTTGGCTTATTTTTACTCTAACCCTGTATTACCTTCCCACCTTTGTATTACAACTGTTGCACCGTAATTTCCCTCGGGATGAATAAAGCTTCCTGAATCGTGAATGTGAGACACGAAGCGGAGATTCGCTGAAGGACTGCGATGCTCATTGATCTGATAAATGACTGAACGTGACGTTTTAACTCTGTGGTCTGTTTGGGATGAAGGACCCAAACAGACTTCAATACGCCGCCTGGTAGCTTCTGTGTAGCATATCTGTACAAACACCAATCAATGTGAACCCTTTATGTGCCCACACACACACACACACACACACACCCAAGAGAAACCATTTATATTTGGTTACTGGAAATCAGTAACCTCCAATTGGAACATCTCACACACCAATCAACAGCCTGGACCACACTAAACTACTACTACTACCACTACTACTACCACTAGTACTACTACTACTACCTACTTAGATAGCTACTCAGATAGTGGATAAACAGCAGACTTGGATTCATCACTACCTGACAGGCACCAGGTAAGACGCAGGACTCAGGTGCAGAGGTTACGCTTAATCACTTTATTGTAATAAAACAAAAGGGCTATGAAAACTACAACTGATCAAGAGAGAGTAAATAAACAGGCTATGAAAGGTAACAACAAAAGATCGCTCCAATCGGAGGAAGTAATCAATCTAATAAAGAAACGCTAAACTAAAAATCACTCCTAAAAACTGGAGGCTGTCTTCTGAAGCAAAAAGGACTTGAAACCAAAAACACTCCCAAAAACTGGAGGTTACCTTCTGAGGAGACAATGACTAGAAACCAAAAAACACTCCCAAAAACTGGAGGTTATCTTCTGAGGAGACAATGACTAGAAACCAAAAAACACAACCAAAAACTGGAGGTTATCTTCTGAGGAGACTGACTAGAAACCAAAAAACACAACCAAAAACTGGAGGTTATCTTCTGAGGAGACTGACTAGAAACCAAAAAACACAACCAAAAACTAAAGACAAGGCGAAAACAACAGGTAGCAGACAAGATCTGTGGCTGTGGGCTGTGAGAGAGGCCTGGCATGAATGAAAGAAACGAAACACACTGGCACCAGAACAAGGGAGACGCAGACTATTTGACACATGGAGGGAAAAGGGGAACAGGTGAACACAATCAGGAATCAGGGGAGACAATCAGACCGGTGACACATGAGGAAGGGCAAGTGATCTGAAACGAGAGGGGAGTTAATTTTCAAAATAAAACAGGAAGTCACAAGACAAAATAAAACCCAGAATAAAACAACCGCACCGCGGCGTGACACTACCTGATGAGTGGCTTCATGGCCAGAGAGGACCAGGCGCCCAGCAGCGACCTCCGGATCAGACTGGTGGGGCGTCTTGGGGGCTCCCGGCGTTTTGGACGGCGCCCGGTTGACTTCCATCAGCGCTGTTAAACCCCATATATAACTTAAACACTAAATATAACTCACGCTTAATGAAGTAAGCCTCGGTGGCGAGGACCGAGCGCGTGTAACCCAAGCAGAGCCCGTGTAAAATAAGAAAGGCTTTACGGGACAATGGTGCGAGGGAAAGGAAGACTTTACGTTATTTGATTAAGACTTTAAGGGATTTAGCGGCGAGGACGGCAGCGCGGTATAAAAGCGGCTCGGCGAAGGCGGCCATGTATTCTCTCTCTGCGGCGTTTTATCAAGGTAGGTGCGTTGCTATGGAGACGGCTTTCTGGATCATCTGATTGTCTCTGTTTCCTCTTTCTATTTCATGTTATTTAATGCCATTATCTACCTTTGTTTGTCTTTTTTTTAAAAACCAAGATTATTGTTATTATGGAAAAGACGATAAAAGATTTGTCTCTTTTTTTTCCCCTCTTTCTGAGATTGTCTTTTCCGGGCGTAAATATAAAATAAAACGATGAGCAGCGACGGGGAGATGGCCGTGTTCGGGGAGGCAGCGCAGTACCTCCGCAAGTCCGAGAAGGAGCGGATCGAGGCGCAGTCGCGGCCCTTCGACGGCCGGGCGGCGTGCTTCGTCAGCGAGGACAAGGAGCTGTACGTGAAGGCCGAGGTCCGGGACCGGGCGGACGGCAGGGTCACCGCCAGGACCCACGATGACAGAGTAGGTCATGTGACTCCTGACCTTTGTCCTTGCAATGAGAGACAGACCAAACAGAAGGCAAACCTGACTTCTCAATTTTTTTAAATTTATTTTTCTCTTTTGTGTTTACTTGAACTAAATTTATCTGTATCAGTTTTTTTTTCTTTGTTTTGCTTCTTTTCTTACCTCTTTCCATTTATTGATTTATTTAATGTTGTCATCATTACTACTACTATTAATTTTTACTATCATAATCTTCTTCTTCTCTTTTTTTAAATTAAATTATAAATTATTTCATTTTAATTTTGATTTTGTTTTTAATTTTGATTTTTTGCACAAGGTATGTGAATATTATTTCTGTACTGTGTTTTAATTATCTGTGAGTTCACAGTGAGGTCATGCTATAAGCCTTTTAGGTTTCAGACCTCACCTGCACATCTTTTTTTTTTTCCGTATCTTTCTCACTAGTAAGAAAGATATGTAAATGTTTTTGTTCTATTTTGTATGTGCAAATAAATACATAAAAATAAAATTTAATGAAATAAATAAAACTAAAACCAACCAAAACATAAGACAGGGATGCAGACCTATAGAAAGGATTGCCTCTAAAAATGTGCTTTTAGAAGCTGCTTAAAACAAAGTCTCATAGCAGATGTAATGGGTTGTGTCTGTCCAGACGCTGGTGGTGGAGGAGGACCAGGTCTTCCCCATGAACCCTCCGAAGTTCGATAAGATCGAGGACATGGTGATGATGACACACCTGCATGAGCCGGCGGTCCTGTACAACCTGAAGGAGCGCTACGCCGCCTGGATGATCTACGTATGCAGGACAGACGGACACACACACACACACACACACACACACACACACTCTGTCTTCTTGTCTCCATCTCTGTAGACCTACTCTGTCTTCTTGTCTCCTTCTCTGTAGACCTACTCTGTCTTCTTGTCTCCATCTCTGTAGACCTACTCTGTCTTCTTGTCTCCATCTCTGTAGACCTACTCTGTCTTCTTGTCTTCTTCTCTGTAGACCTACTCTGTCTTCTAGTCGACCTACTGTGTCTTCTTGTCTCCATCTCTGTAGACCTACTCTGTCTTCTTGTCTCCATCTCTGTAGACCTACTGTGTCTTCTTGTCTCCATCTCTGTAGACCTACTCTGTCTTCTTGTCTCCATCTCTGTAGACCTACTCTGTCTTCTTGTCTTCTTCTCTGTAGACCTACTCTGTCTTCTAGTCGACCTACTGTGTCTTCTTGTCTCCATCTCTGTAGACCTACTCTGTCTTCTGGTCTCCATCTCTGTAGACCTACTCTGTCTTCTTGTCTTCTTCTCTGTAGACCTACTCTGTCTTCTTGTCATCTTCTCTGTAGACCTACTCTGTCTTCTTGTCGTCTTCTCTGTAGACCTACTCTGTCTTCTTGTCTCCATCTCTGTAGACCTACTGTGTCTTCTTGTCGTTTTCTCTGTAGACCTACTCTGTCTTCTTGTCTCCTTCTCTGTAGACCTACTGTGTCTTCTTGTCTCCTTCTCTGTAGACCTACTGTGTCTTCTTGTCATCTTCTCTGTAGACCTACTCTGTATTCTTGTCTCCTTCTCTGTAGACCTACTCTGTCTTCTTGTCTCCATCTCTGTAGACTTACTGTGTCTTCTTGTCGTCTTCTCTGTAGACCTACTCTGTCTTCTTGTCTCCTTCTCTGTAGACCTACTCTGTCTTCTTGTCTCCTTTTCTGTAGACCTACTCTGGGCTCTTCTGTGTGACCGTGAACCCTTACAAATGGCTGCCGGTCTACAACCCTGAGGTGGTCCAAGCGTATCGGGGGAAGAAAAGGATGGAGGTCCCCCCGCACATCTTCGCACTCTCGGACAACGCCTACCAGTTCATGCTCACAGGCACGTGGGCAGACCTGAAGCTGAGCGGGAGTCAAGACGGTTTTGGTGTTTTAAATGTATTTTCTTATCTTGTTCTTGTGTTCCCCTTTCTCTCCAGATCGTGAGAATCAGTCTATTCTTATCACGTACGTATTATTTGCTGGATTGCTTGTTCAGAAATGTAAGCGTATACAGGAATTATATATATTATATATATATATAAATATATATTTTTTGATGTTAGGGGAGAATCTGGTGCGGGAAAGACTGTCAACACCAAGCGTGTCATCCAGTACTTTGCGACAATCGCCGTTTCTGGGGACAAGAAGAAGGAGACGAGCAGCAAAATGAAGGTAGCCTCCATTTTGCTTCATAGGGTCCATGAAGTCCTCTTCTGTGTTTATTTTAAAGGTCAATGTGTGGCTCTTATTCCCAGGGGACCCTGGAGGACCAGATCATCCAGGCCAACCCCCTGCTGGAGGCCTTCGGGAACGCCAAGACCGTGAGGAACGACAACTCCTCTCGCTTCGTGAGTCCCTTTACAGACTGTCACAGTACATCTGGACCGTACTTCGTTTTAAAGGAAGTATTTAAAACTATTATTGAAATAATTAACATTATAGATTATCTATTTAATATTTGATGAACATTTTTTAATAGGGCAAATTCATTCGAATACACTTTGGCACAACTGGCAAACTGTCTTCAGCTGATATTGAAACCTGTAAGTCTGTCATTTACCGCCTCCTCAATATACTTTTCTATATATTATATTTTTTATTATATACTACTCTTTATATACTTTTCCCATTTAATACGCTTTTGTTTTTTTATCCTTTCTTGGCGAAGATTTGTTGGAGAAGTCGAGAGTGACGTTTCAGTTAGCGGCGGAGCGCAGCTACCACATCTTCTATCAGCTGACTTGCAACAAGAAACCTGAACTCATTGGTAATACATTACACACACACACACACACACACACACACACACACACGCGCGCGCGTGTTAGATATGTGAGGGTGTGTGCTTGGTGTTCCAGATCTGCTCCTCATCACCACCAACCCGTACGACTTCTCCTTCATCAGCCAGGGGGAGATCAGCGTGAAGAGCATCGACGACGCAGACGAGCTGATGGCCACAGACGTATGTTCACATGTACACAGTCATGCTACCGCATACAGAACATGCACATGTATGTATGGACCGTTGGCTTTGCAGTTGGTGTGTGTGTGTGTGTGTGTGTGTGTGATGACCGCCGTTACACTAGCATTCATTCACCTCTCACACACTAATTTTCTTGGTGCCAGGAAGCCATTAACATCCTGGGTTTCACGGCGGATGAGAAGGCAGGCATCTACAAGATGGTCGGCGCGGTGATGCACTTTGGGAACATGAGGTTCAAGCAGAAGCAGCGAGAGGAGCAGGCCGAGCCGGACGGCACGCAGGGTGAAACTGAACTTTTATAAACAGTCCTACATAATGTCTTTAGTCTTACTGTTAAGGATTAATGAATACTGATGCTGGTACCAAATAGCCGGCGCATTAAAGACAGACTGAAATATTAAGACACTAAGCACCTCAGAAATAGCTTCTTGGTTTTTATGTTATGCTGGCCCACAGAAGCATTTGAAGTCTCTAACAGAGAAAATAAACAACCATTATTTTCTATTTTGTTTCCTAATGAGGCCAAACTACTGGTCTGCGTCTGCACTGCTCAGATATAACAGATCAGCTTTCGGCCAATGCACTTAGTGTCAGACTTTAATTTGTTGGATGTGGCTTCGGGTCGATCCATAGTTATGGTGTTGTCTCCTGCTTTCTGGCCCAGAGGCGGATAAAGCGGCGTACCTCATGGGCCTGAACTCGGCTGACCTGCTGAAGAACCTCTGCTACCCGAGAGTTAAGGTCGGCAACGAGTACGTCACCAAGGGACAAAATGTCCAGCAGGTGAGACCAAAACGGAGGAGACTCCACACGTCAAACGGGTCGATCTTAAGGAGAGGGATCAGCCAGCACTTTAGACAGAGATGGTTGCTGGTTTGATCCCCATATCCAATGGCGAAGGTGTAGTCTTCCACAAGAGGGCTGTTCATAACTTAACTTATCTGTCAAGCAGTTGAGCAAGGCACTACCCACCAGACCACCTGTATGTACATCCATACAAAACGTTTAAGTTAATTAAAGTATCTACCCTTGGGTAGTAGGCATGAGGCGGGGCAGGATAGCGTCAATCTGGGTGTTTGACTCCCAGATTAAAGGATCATCAATGTCCACAGCCAATGTTCACACAACCTTTACTTCTAAATATCTCCGCTAATGCGCTGTAGGTCGCTTTGGATAAAAGCAAGATGGATTTTTTCAACTCTCTTCACCTTTCTTAACATGTACTGTATGTTGTATGTATGTAGGTGTACAACTCCATCGGGGCCCTGGCCAAGTCCGTCTACGAGAAGATGTTCCTGTGGATGGTCGTCCGGATCAACCAGCAGCTGGACACCAGACAGCCCAGGCAGCACTTCATTGGCGTCCTGGATATCGCCGGCTTCGAGATATTTGACGTAAGCGATGATGTTGTTGAAGGATGGACAGGATAGTCTAGTCATGGTTCAGGTGTTTGACTCCCGGCCAAAATCTCCTGGGTTCTCAACTCAAATGACTGCAGTCTAACTGTAGATGTCTAATCCCCTGCCTGCTCCTTCAAACCAGACCCCGAATACGGTGTTTGTGTTTTTATTTCCAGTTCAATACACTGGAACAGCTGTGCATCAACTTCACCAACGAGAAGTTGCAGCAGTTCTTCAACCACCACATGTTTGTGTTGGAGCAAGAAGAGTACAAGAAGGAAGGCATCGACTGGGAGTTCATTGACTTTGGCATGGACCTGGCAGCCTGCATCGAGCTCATCGAGAAGGTAAACTGCACTGTTTCAAACAGTACACACAGTCCATCCATCCATCCATCCATCCATCCTGTTCTTCTGTGTCCTCAGCCCATGGGTATCTTCTCCATCCTGGAGGAGGAGTGCATGTTCCCCAAGTCCTCCGACACCTCCTTCAAGAACAAGCTGTACGACCAGCACCTGGGCAAGAACAGCTGCTTCCTGAAGCCCAAGCCTGTGAAGGGGAAGCCGGAGGGACACTTCTCCCTGGTGCACTACGCCGGCACCGTGGACTACAACATCTCCGGCTGGCTGGACAAGAACAAGGACCCGCTGAACGAGTCGGTGGTGCAGCTCTACCAGAAGTCCTCGGTCCGCATACTGTCCATGCTGTATGCAAGCTTCTCTGCAACAGATGGTAATCAGACCTGAGCCTCTGGTCTCCAATTATGTTGCAGGAAATGTGGTTCCTGTGTATCTCCGTTGGTAGAGCATGACGTTAAAAGTGCCTTGGGGCCACCCCATGCCACCTCAAACAAACGCACATACAAATGAAGAAACAAATGAGTATTTATTGACTTGACGTGATTGTAAATGATAGTTGTTTTTAATGTAGAAGCAGTGGGAGGTGGTGCCAAGAAAGGAGCCAAGAAGAAGGGAGCCTCCTTCCAGACGGTGTCTGCCTTGTTCAGGGTGAGGTCTCCATCTTAGGTTCTCTATCTTCTGGTCTCTCTGAGCTGTCATTGTCATGTCATTGGTAACGAATAAAGAAGTGACATTTTGGGCTACTTAATTGATATTCAAAGCCAAAATTTTAAATTAACTGACAACAATGTCAGATTCAAAGCTGAAAACCTCTAGTGTTCTTCTGGATTGATTTGTTTGTTTTTATTCAGGAGAACCTTGGGAAGCTCATGACCAACCTGAGGACCACTCATCCTCACTTTGTGCGCTGCCTGATTCCTAACGAGAGCAAGATACCAGGTGAGCATCCGTCCAACTAAGAAAAACAAGGAAACCTCAATATCTGCAGTCTACCTGTAGGAGCAAGATGCCCCTAACCCCTACCTGCTCAATAGAAACACAGTAAACAAATCAAACAGCACCAGTACAAAAACAGGACAAACCGAGGCCAGGAGTCTAGCGCACCAGCCGAAAGGTACTGGGTCCGATCCCCAATGTCTAAGTTTCCCTAAACCCCACCTGCTCCACCCAGCTAAATTACACTAAAAACAGACTAGTAAAAGCAGTTTGTTTTCTACCTGTATCATGTAGGTGTGATGGAGAACCCGCTGGTTATCCATCAGCTGCGCTGTAACGGTGTGCTGGAGGGCATCAGGATCTGCAGGAAGGGCTTCCCCAGCAGGATCCTCTATGGGGACTTCAAACAGAGGTCACTAGATAGGAATAGCTAAACTAAGCTAAGATAAGCTAAACTAAGCTACGATAAACCAAGATAAGATAGATTAAGAAAAGATAAGACAGACTAAAGTAAGCTAAATTATGGTAAAGCTAAAATACAAGAAGGTGGAATATACTTGAAGTAGAGGAAATAGGCAGCAAAGAAATGACCGTAAAACATATGTGAATTGGGGTTAAATATATTAAAAAATAAGAAAAGTGCAGCGGTGTAACCGTGTCTAACATCTGTCCCACAGATACAGGATCCTAAATGCGAGTGCCGTTCCCGAGGGCCAGTTCATGGACAACAGGAAAGCTGCTGAGAAGCTGCTGGGCTCCATCGATGTGGACCACACGCAGTACAAGTTCGGACACACCAAGGTTTGCATTTGCGTGTCTGATGGTCTCCATGGGTTGGTTAAATGTTGTTTTTTGTTTCTATTTTATTATCCCAGATATCCTTGTCATTACTATACATGGTTGCCAATATAAAAAAAAAAAGCGATATTTCAATAATGAATCAATTGCTGTTGCTGCTATTGACAATCTCTGAGTCTTCTAATCAATCAAATTCCTACTGAGTCAGTGAGTGTGGCTGGTCTTGCAGGTGTTTTTCAAAGCTGGTCTCCTGGGCACCCTGGAGGAGATGCGGGATGAGCGTTTAGCCCAGGTGGTCACCTCCACCCAGGCCCTGTGTCGGGCCTACGTCGTCCGTCTGGAGTACCAGAAGATGGTGGCCCGAAGGTAACGTTAGTCCTCCTTTCAGGCTCCTAGATGTAGGAAAGCAGAACCCTAGAAGAACTTATTTCAGATGAAAAGTGGTCACCCTGGTTTTGCTTTGACAGGGAAGCCATTTACACGGTCCAGTACAACATCCGCTCCTTCATGAACGTAAAACACTGGCCCTGGATGAGGCTCTATTTCAAGCTCAAGCCTCTTCTGAAGAGCGCTGAGTCTGAGAAGGAGATGGTTCAGATGAAGGAGGATTTCACCAAGCTCAAAGAAGACCTGGCCAGGTCTGAACAGAAGCGCCGGGAGCTGGAGGAGAAAATGGTCTCCGTTGTGCATGAGAAGAACGACCTTGTCCTTCAAGTCCAAAGTGTAAGCACTGTTTAAACTATGGGGGAGCCAGGGGGGCCGAGTGTTCAATGATGAAACGTAAAAAAATCGCAGCCTGCAACATTAACTTTGTTTCTGCGAAGACATGGTAGAAAAGTTAGACCGTTGACATCATTGGTTCGATTTGAAGACGGTTCACGATCATTGTATCGTCTGCGTAGCGCATGAACTGTGTCAAGGCGTCCTAACATTCGCTGTGCATTCTGCACTAGGAGGCAGACAACCTGCTGGATGCGGAGGAGCGGTGCGAGGGCCTCATCAAGAGTAAGATCCAGATGGAGGCCAAGCTGAAGGAGGTGTCTGAGAGGCTGGAGGATGAGGAGGAGGTGAACGCCGAGCTGACGGCCAAGAAGAGGAAGCTGGAGGACGAGTGCTCCGAGCTGAAGAAGGACATCGATGACCTGGAGCTCACCCTGGCCAAGGTGGAGAAGGAGAAGCACGCCATAGAGAACAAGGTACCGACGATTCATCTCATTGGGAAAAGAAAGGTTTAGAAATAAGCGGCAGTTATGGAAAGTTATCTTTAAATTACTTTTATCAAAGTATTTTATTTCCTTGGGAGTTAATAACATAAGATAGTACTTGACTGATCCCAGAGGGGAATACGTTGTCCCAGCTGAAAGGTTCTGGGTTCGATCCTTGATCAAAGTGTTCCTCAATGACATGTATCGAAATTCACAGTTTTTTCTGTGTACCATTTTTAGATGAAGAATCTCACAGAAGAGATCATGAGTCAAGACGAGAACATGGTGAAGCTGACCAAGGAGAAGAAGTCCCTGCAGGAAGCCCAGCAGCAGACGCTGGATGACCTCCAGTCAGAGGAAGACAAAACCAATGCACTGACCAAGGCCAAGGCCAAGCTGGAGCAGCAGGTGGATGAGGTAGGTCCTGTTTATGCTAACGGGTGGACCTATAATGTTTTATCTGAAGGCAAATCAAATGAAAATACTTTATTTGGCAATTCGGCAATTCAAGGCAGGTGGTTTACAAACAATGAGAACAGGAGACAATGTACAGTCCTCATAACCAAACTTCCTCCAATGTGTCCTGCAAGAAGGGCCACTAAACGTTCATCTGACCTCTAGCTGGAAGGCTCGCTGGAACATGAGAAGAAGATTCGCATGGACCTGGAGCGAGCCAAGAGGAAGCTGGAAGGAGACCTGAAGCTGGCCCAGGAGACTCTGATGGACATGGAGAACGCCACACAGCAGCTGGACGAGAAGCTGAAAAAGTATTTCTATTTTAAACTCAATACATTATGCAAACATGTAAATATAGTATAATGTATCTTACAGTGTATAATAGTGTTTCGACGTGAGCGACATCAGCATTGTATTCTGCTGAACACATAGCTTGGTACTTTTCGTATTACATTTTGTACCCACTGTTTTCTCGTCTTGCAGTTTGTCGTTATGCTCTCTTCATGCTTTTATTTATTTTAAAGAAAGGACTTTGAGGTCTCCCAGCTGCAGACGAAGTTTGAAGACGAACAGTCCCTCGGAGTTCAGTTTCAGAAGAAGATAAAAGAAGTGCAGGTAACCGGGCTGTCTATGAGAGGAGATAAGAGATAAGAGGAGATAAGATAAGAAGAAATTAAATCTAAACACAGAATCGAAATGTAAGCATTACTGACAGGAGAGATACACATGAAAACAGGGTTTACAAAATCTCTAGCATGATTTTTGACTGTAGAATTACAGATGACTAAATGCAGTTAGCGTTGTCCCATGGTGCAGGCCCGCATCGAGGAGCTGGAGGAGGAGATGGAGGCGGAGCGGGCGTCTCGGGCCAAAGCGGAGAAGCAGAGGTCGGATCTGTCCCGGGAGCTGGAGGAGATCAGCGAGAGGCTGGAGGAGGCCGGAGGAGCCACCGCCGCCCAGGTGGAGGTCAACAAGAAGCGCGAGGCCGAGTTCCAAAAGGTGCGCCGGGACCTGGAGGAGACTTCCCTGCAGCACGACGCCACCGCCGCCCTCCTGCGCAAGAAGCACGCGGACCGCGTGGCGGAGCTGGGCGAACATCTGGACGACCTCCAGAGGGTCAAACAGAAGCTGGAGAGGGAGAAGAGCGAGCTGAAGCTGGAAGTGGACGACCTGTCCGGTAACATGGAAGCCGTCGCCAAGTCGAAGGTTGGCCAATAGTCTTTTTAGGTTTAGAATGGGTATAACTTAAAGGGGGGGGCATCAAACGTGGATATTTCCTCATGTAAGAGAGTACAGATCAATATAATGACCATGATCATCGGTCTGGGACATTCTCCAAATCGGACCGATGACGTCAATGGTCCAACTTTTCCCGGGATTTTTTCCCAGAGTTTGACGCTTCCCCTTTAAATTACACTTGAAACACTTTGTCCTCTATAATAGGCTTTGAAAGACAATGTGTTGAGAGGCTATTATTTTACTTTTGCTTTTATTTAAAAAGATCAATTTGGAGAAACTGTGTCGCTCACTCGAAGACAACCTTCACGAGGCCAAGACCAAAGAGGAGGAACATCAGAGACTGATCAACGACCTGTCTGGCCAGAAGGCGCGACTGCAGACCGAAAATGGTCAGACGTATTCACGCACATTAGTGTATCAGTAGAGAAATATACCACCGACTGTACTGTGGTACGGTTGATTGTTGCCCTCCCTCCACGTCTGTCCTCTGTCTTAAATAAAGTTTATTATGATATCCAGCCGAGATGTCTCGCCAGCTGGAGGAGAAGGAGTCCCTGATGTCCCAGCTCACTCGTGGGAGACACGCTTTCCTCCAGCAGACGGAGGAGCTGAAGAGATTCAACGAGGAGGAGGTGAAGGTAAATGGCCACCAGCTAAGCTAGCAGGTTAGCGGTCGTTTGTCCAACACCTCCATCCTGAATCGTCTTTATGTTGGTCTCCTCCCTTGGCTACCAAGGCCAAGAACTCCCTGGCCCACGGTCTGCAGTCTGCGCGCCACGACTGTGAGCTCCTGCGGGAGCAGTATGAGGAGGAGCAGGAGGCCAAGGCGGAGCTGCAGCGAGGCCTGTCCAAGGCCAACAGCGAGGTGGCCCAGTGGAGGACCAAGTATGAGACCGACGCCATCCAGAGGACCGACGAGCTGGAGGAGGCCAAGTAAGGCTGCTGGCCTTGATGACTGTTAGCAGCCAGCCAGGATGAGGTACAGCCAGCCAGGATGAGCTACAGTCAGCCAGGATGAGGTACAGCCAGCCAGGATGAGCTACAGCCAGCCAGGATGAGGTACAGTCAGCCAGGATGAGGTACAGCCAGCCAGGATGAGGTACAGTCAGCTAGGATGAGGTAGAGTCAGCCAGGATGAGGTACAGTCAGCCAGGATGAGGTACAGCCAGCCAGGATGAGGTACAGTCAGCTAGGATGAGGTAGAGTCAGCCAGGATGAGGTAGAGTCAGCCAGGATGAGGTACAGTCAGGATGAGGTACAGTCAGTCAGGATGAGGTACAGTCAGCCAGGATGAGGTACAGTCAGTCAGGATGAGGTACAGTCAGTCAGGATGAGGTACAGTCAGGATGAGGTACAGTCAGTCAGGATGAGGGACAATCAGGATGAGGTACAGTCAGCCAGGATGAGGTACAGCCAGCCAGGATGAGGTACAGTCAGCTAGGATGAGGTAGAGTCAGCCAGGATGATGTACAGCCAGCCAGGATGAGGTACAGCCAGCCAGGATGATGTACAGCCAGCCAGGATGAGGTACAGTCAGTCATAATAAACTATTGTAAACATGTGTTGATGTCCTCCTCCACCAGGAAGAAGCTTGCGCTGCGTCTCCAGGAGGCAGAGGAGGCCATGGAGGCCATGAACGCCAAGTGCTCCTCCATGGAGAAGACCAAGCAGAGGCTGCAGGGGGAGGTGCACTATCTACTGCACTATTATCTGTTGGTTATTTAGGTTATTCACACACTCACGCATTTTGTTTTTTAATACTTTTATTGTTATTACTCCTTTTTGATGCCATTTTATACTTGTAACCTCACTTGTTGAACGTCATTGGCATCAGTGACTGCTACTGCCTGTTCTGTTATATATAAAGTAAACCTGAACTTGAACTTGAACTCGAGGTGGAGGACCTGGTGTTGGACATGGAGCGCTCCAACTCCAGCGCCGCCGCCCTGGACAAGAAGCAGAGGAACTTCGACAAGGTGAGTGGACAACTACTCTGACCCACCTGGTGGAAAGGAGTTGATTTCTTTCCTGAGGTTTGAATGTGCCTCTACTACAACACGATACCATACCAGTGGCATGAACATGCATGTGTGTTACCGTGTGTGTAGGTGTTGTCCGAGTGGAAGCAGAAGCACCAGGAGGGTCAGACGGAGCTGGAGACGGCCCTGAAGGAGCTTCGATCCCTGGGCACCGAGAACTTCAAGATGAAGAACGCCTATGAGGAGGCCAACGAGATGCTGGAGGTCCTCAAGAGGGAAAACAAAAATCTGCAACGTATGTTCCTCGTCAGTCTCTCTCTCTGTCTCTCTGTCTCTCTGTCTCTCTCTCTCTCTCTCTCTCTCTCTCTCTCTCTCTCTCTCTCTCTCTCTCTCTCTCTCTCTCTCGCTCAAATTCAAAGGGCTTTATTGCATGGAAAACATACATTTACATTGCCATAGCACAAATAGTAAAATCTAATACTAAAATAAGATTCAATTAAATACAATTTTGTACAAAAATGTTTTACATACAGTGATACTTTGACTAAGACTATAATCTTACAGAAATGTGTTATTAGCGTTATTCAGGGTTGTCAAATGGTAAAATAAAGTTCCTGCTACTGCTACGCACGCCACAGTGATTTAATTTCATCGTATTTTTGATTTAGAGGAAATCTTGGATCTCAGCGAGCAGCTGGGGGAAACCGGCAGAACCATGCATGAGCTGGAGAAGTCCAAGAAGCAGGCGGAGATGGAGAAGATGGAGGCCCAGACCGCACTAGAGGAGGCCGAGGTAAAGATGGCGTCCAAACAACTAGATCTACTATACTTCCTTGCATGTGCAAACTTACCTTGCATTAAAAGAAGTTGATTGTGATCCTGGTCTTCCCATCCAGGCCTCCTTGGAGCATGAGGAGTGTAAGATCCTGCGGGTCCAGCTGGAGCTGAACCAGCTGAAGGTCCAGGTGAACCAGAAGGCCTCTGAGAAGGACGAGGAGCTGGACCAGCTGAAGAGGAGCGGCCAGCGGACGGTGGAGTCCATGCAGGCGGCGCTGGACGCCGAGGTGCGCAGCCGCAACGACGCCCTGAGGGTGAAGAAGAAGATGGAGAGCGACCTGAACGAGATGGAGATCCAGCTCAGCCACGCCAGCAGGCAGGCGGCCGAGGCCCAGAAACAACTGAAGAACATACAAGTCCAGCTCAAGGTAATGTGTAATAATCTGTGTTTATTTAGTGAAATCTTAACGAGGTAGACTAACCGCTCTAGGAACCGCTGTTCACTGTCTTACTGCTGAAGTGTCTCTTTGTGTCTGGTTAGGAGGCGCAGGTCCACCTGGAGGACTCCCTGAAGGAGAGCGAGGACATGAAGGAGCAGCTGGCCATGTCTGAGCGCCGGAGCAACCTGATGCAGGCGGAGGTGGAGGAGACGCGAGGAGCGGTGGAGCAGATCGAGAGGAGCCGCAAAGTGGCGGAGCAGGAGCTCCTCGACGCCATGGAGAGGGTCCAGCTCCTCCACTCCCAGGTCTGGCTTCACCTCCTCCTTTCACCAACCCCCCCCCCCCTCCTCCTCCTCCTCCTCCTCCTCCTCCTCTGATGATGATACCAGTGTAACGTGACCAGATTTATGAAATGAAAAATGGGGACATTTGTAGTTTGGCGGTCCAACAAAATATCTGGTCATAGTAAATGTAGTACTGCAGTAAAGATAGGTCACATGACCAGTTCACTAGGATGAGTTTTAGCTTTGGTAAACCAGACAAAACTATCCAAAGTAGGAATAGGGAATCGAACCCCTGTCCCAGCGGCCCTCCCTAATGTGTCCCACTGTCCCCCATGTCTCTCATTACAGAACACCAGTCTGATCAACAGCAGGAAGAAGTTGGAGGCTGAGCTGACGCAGATCCAGAGTGAGGTGGAGGACAGCGTCCAGGAGGCCAGGAACGCCGAGGAGAAGGCCAAGAAGGCCATCACAGACGTAAGCATGTGACCTGTTATGTTATTTTATTATCTCTATCTCTGTCTATTTCAGCAGTAAGCCAGGAGAGGCCGTGGTTTACACAACAGCTAGGGGCCGCTGCTAGGCACAACGCAACGTGCCTCACTGAGCCCCCTGATCCTGTTTGAAGTAAATCGAGGGTTTCCCTTGCAGGCGGCCATGATGGCGGAGGAGCTGAAGAAGGAGCAGGACACCAGCGCTCACCTGGAGCGCATGAAGAAGAACCTGGAGGCCACAGTGAAGGAGCTGCAGCAGCGCCTGGACGAGGCCGAGGAGCTGGCCCTGAAGGGGGGCAAGAAGCAGCTCCAGAAACTGGAGACCAGGGTAGGAGCTACGACCCGACCGCCACGGAAACCAGCCGGTTGGTTGTCTTTATTGTAGCGGTGTTAGGAACTGTGAATACAGCTTCTCACCCATGTCCTCCCATGGTTTGACCACAGTTCCCTTGAGCAGGGCACTAGCCTTCAGAAGATGCTTTGATCCAAAGCAACATATAGTGAGTTTTAGATGCATGTCATTTATGAGCAGGTAGAGGTTAGGCATCGTGCTGCAGTGCAGACATTGGGGTTTCGAACCCACAACCTTTTCGACTGGGTGAGAGGAAATGGCTTTTTGAAGTGTGACAGCGTTCGGCGTTTTCCTGCTGTTCTCCTTGCAGGTGCGAGAGCTGGAGAATGAGCTGGAAGCAGAGCAGAGACACGCGGCGGACGCCGTGAAGGGCGTCCGGAAACACGAGCGCCGGCTCAAAGAGCTCAGCTTCCAGGTGACACCGCTGTGCACTACATTATGTTTTTATGTCATTTACTAGGAGCAAGTGAACGGGTGGATGTTGTACTCAGCTAGCTGACGTAGCTTTGAATGTGAGCGTGTTTTCGTCCTTGTGAGATGCAGTCGGAGGAGGACAAGAAGAACGTCACGAGGCTGCAGGACCTGGTGGACAAACTGCAGATGAAGGTCAAAGTGTACAAGCGGCAGTCGGATGAAGCAGTGAGTGCATCGTGTTGTCGCTAAGCTATGGCTAACGTAGCTAAGCTATCCCAAATCTAGCTAAACTACTGCTAACATAGCTAATATGTTGCTAATATGTTGCTATGATGCTGTGGGTGGTGGTGATGCTGTGGGTGGTGGTGATGCTGCTGTGGGTGGTGATGCTGTGGGTGGTGGTGATGCTGTGGGTGGTGTTGATGCTGTGGGTGGGTGGTGGTGATGGTGTCTATGGGTGGTGGTGATGCTATGGGTGGTGGTGATGCTGTGGGTGGGTGGTGATGCTGCTGTGGGTGGTGATGGTGTCTATGGGTGGTGGTGATGCTATGGGTGGTGGTGATGCTGTGGGTGGGTGGTGGTGGTGATGCTGTGGGTGGTGATGGTGTCTATGGGTGGTGGTGATGCTATGGGTGGTGGTGATGCTGTGGGTGGGTGGTGATGCTGCTGTGGGTGGTGGTGATGCTGTGGGTGGTGGTGATGCTGCTGTGGGTGGTGGTGATGCTGTGGGTGGTGGTGGTGATGCTGTGGGTGGGTGGTGGTGGTGATGCTGTGGGTGGTGATTCTGTGGGTGGTGGTGATGCTATGGGTGGTGGTGATGCTGTGGGTGGGTGGTGATGCTGCTGTGGGTGGTGGTGATGCTGTGGGTGGTGGTGATGCTGCTGTGGGTGGTGGTGATGCTGTGGGTGGTGGTGGTGATGCTGTGGGTGGGTGGTGGTGGTGATGCTGTGGGTGGTGATGCTGTGGGTGGGTGGGTGGTGATGCTGTGGGTGGTGGTGATGCTGTGGGTGGGTGGTGATGCTGTGGTGGTGGTGATGATGCTGTGGTGGTGGTGATGCTGTGGGTGGTGGTGATGCTGTGGGTGGTGATGATGCTGTGGGTGGTGGTGATGCTGTGGGTGGGTGGTGGTGATGCTGTGGGTGGTGATGCTGTCAGTGGGTGGTGGTGATGCTGTGGGTGGTGGTGATGCTGTGGGTGGTGGTGATGCTGTGGGTGGTGGGTGGGTGGTGATGCTGTGGGTGGTGGTGATGCTGTGGGTGGGTGGGTGGTGATGCTGTGGGTGGTGATGCTGTGGGTGGGTGGTGGTGATGCTGTGGGTGGTGGTGATGCTGTGGGTGGGTGGTGGTGATGCTGTGGGTGGTGATGCTGTGGGTGGTGGTGATGCTGCTGTGGGTGGTGGTGATGCTGTGGGTGGTGGTGGTGATGCTGTGGGTGGGTGGTGGTGGTGATGCTGTGGGTGGTGATGGTGTCTGTGGGTGGTGGTGATGCTGTGGGTGGTGATGGTGATGCTGTGGGTGGTGGTGATGATGCTGTGGTGGTGGTGATGCTGTGGGTGGTGGTGATGATGCTGTGGTGGTGGTGATGCTGTGGGTGGTGGTAATGATGCTGTGGTGGTGGTGATGCTGTGGGTGGTGATGATGCTGTGGGTGGTGGTGGTGATGCTGTGGGTGGTGGTGCTGTGGGTGGTGGTGATGCTGTGGGTGGTGGTGATGCTGTGGGTGGTGGTGGTGATGCTGTGGGTGGTGGTGATGCTGTGGGTGGTGGTGCTGTGGGTGGTGGTGATGCTGTGGGTGGTGGTGGTGATGCTGTGGGTGGTGGTGGTGATGCTGTGGGTGGTGGTGATGCTGTGGGTGGTGGTGGTGATGCTGTGGGTGGTGGTGGTGATGCTGTGGGTGGTGGTGATGCTGTGGGTGGTGGTGATGCTGTGGGTGGTGCTCCCTCAGGAGGAGCAGGCCAACAGCCACCTGTCCCGGCTGAGGAAGGTGCAGCATGAGCTGGAGGAGGCGGAGGAGAGGGCGGACATCGCAGAGTCCCAACTCAACAAGATGAGGGCCAAGAGCCGAGACTTGGCCAAGGTGGGGCGGGAACCTATGATGAACACCTGAATATGATGAACACCTGAATATGATGAACACCTGAATATGATGAACACCTGATTATGATGAACACCTGAATATGATGAACACCTGATTATGATGAACACCTGAATCTGATGAATATATGAATATGATGAACACCTGATTATGATGAACACCTGAATATGATGAACACCTGAATATGATGAACACCTGATTATGATGAACACCTGAATATGATGAACACCTGATTATGATGAACACCTGATTATGATGAACACCTGAATATGATGAACACCTGATTATGATGAACACCTGAATATGATGAACACCTGATTATGATGAACACCTGAATATGATGAACACCTGATTATGATGAACACCTGAATATGATGAACACCTGATTATGATGAACACCTGAATATGATGAACACCTGATTATGATGAACACCTGAATATGATGAACACCTGAATATGACGAACACCTGAATATGATGAACACCTGAATATGATGAACACCTGAATATGATGAATATATGAATATGATGAACACCTGAATATGATGAACACATGAATATGATGAACACCTGAATATGATGAACACCTGATTATGATGAACACCTGAATATGATGAATATATGAATATGATGAACACCTGAATATGAAGAACACCTGAATATGATGAACACCTGAATATGATGAACATATGAATATGATGAACACCTGAATATGATGAACACCTGATTATGATGAACACCTGAATATGATGAACACCTGATTATGATGAACACCTGAATATGATGAACACCTGATTATGATGAACACCTGAATATGATGAACACCTGATTATGATGAACACCTGAATATGATGAACACCTGAATATGATGAACACCTGATTATGATGAACACCTGAATATGATGAACACCTGATTATGATGAACACCTGAATATGATGAACACCTGATTATGATGAACACCTGAATATGATGAACACCTGAATATGACGAACACCTGAATATGACGAACACCTGAATATGATGAACACCTGAATATGATGAACACCTGAATATGATGAATATATGAATATGATGAACACCTGAATATGATGAACACATGAATATGATGAACACCTGAATATGATGAACACCTGATTATGATGAACACCTGAATATGATGAATATATGAATATGATGAACACCTGAATATGATGAACACCTGAATATGGTGAACACCTGAATATGATGAATATATGAATATGATGAACACCTGAATATAATGAACACCTGATTATGATGAACACCTGAATATGATGAACACCTGAATATGATGAATATATGAATATGATGAACACCTGATTATGATGAACACCTGATTATGATGAACACCTGAATATGATGAACACCTGATTATGATGAACACCTGAATATGATGAACACCTGATTATGATGAACACCTGAATATGATGAACACCTGAATATGACGAACACCTGAATATGATGAACACCTGAATATGATGAACACCTGAATATGATGAATATATGAATATGATGAACACCTGAATATGATGAACACATGAATATGATGAACACCTGAATATGATGAACACCTGATTATGATGAACACCTGAATATGATGAATATATGAATATGATGAACACCTGAATATGAAGAACACCTGAATATGATGAACACCTGAATATGATGAACATATGAATATGATGAACACCTGAATATGATGAACACCTGATTATGATGAACACCTGAATATGATGAACACCTGATTATGATGAACACCTGAATATGATGAACACCTGATTATGATGAACACCTGAATATGATGAACACCTGATTATGATGAACACCTGAATATGATGAACACCTGATTATGATGAACACCTGATTATGATGAACACCTGAATATGATGAACACCTGATTATGATGAACACCTGAATATGATGAACACCTGATTATGATGAACACCTGAATATGATGAACACCTGATTATGATGAACACCTGAATATGATGAACACCTGAATATGACGAACACCTGAATATGATGAACACCTGAATATGATGAACACCTGAATATGATGAATATATGAATATGATGAACACCTGAATATGATGAACACATGAATATGATGAACACCTGAATATGATGAACACCTGATTATGATGAACACCTGAATATGATGAATATATGAATATGATGAACACCTGAATATGATGAACACCTGAATATGGTGAACACCTGAATATGATGAATATATGAATATGATGAACACCTGAATATAATGAACACCTGATTATGATGAACACCTGAATATGATGAACACCTGAATATGATGAATATATGAATATGATGAACACCTGAATATGATGAACACCTGATTATGATGAACACCTGAATATGATGAACACCTGATTATGATGAACACCTGAATATGATGAACACCTGAATATGACGAACACCTGAATATGACGAACACCTGAATATGATGAACACCTGAATATGATGAATATATGAATATGATGAACACATGAATATGATGAACACCTGAATATGATGAACACCTGATTATGATGAACACCTGAATATGATGAATATATGAATATGATGAACACCTGAATATGATGAACACCTGAATATGATGAACACCTGATTATGATGAACATATGAATATGATGAACACCTGAATATGATGAACACCTGATTATGATGAACACCTGAATATGATGAATATATGAATATGATGAACACCTGAATATGATGAACACCTGATTATGATGAACACCTGAATATGATGAACACCTGATTATGATGAACACCTGAATATGATGAACACCTGAATATGACGAACACCTGAATATGACGAACACCTGAATATGATGAACACCTGAATATGATGAACACCTGAATATGATGAACACCTGATTATGATGAACACCTGAATATGATGAACATATGAATATGATGAACACCTGAATATGATGAACACCTGAATATGATGAATATATGAATTCATCCTCATCTGCATGTGACTTTGTTTATGTAAATATGTAAATATGTAAATATTAGTGGTGGGCCGTTATCGGCGTTAACGCGCTGCGATTACGCGAGACTCTTATCGCGCGATAAAAAAACAACAACCCCCCCCCCCCCCCCCCCAATCACCCCCCCCCCCCCAACGATCGCGCAGACTTATTTTTAGTCATTATTTAGGTAGCACACACATATTATGAATGCCTTCGACAGAATTCAAATGAGCCATTTTAATCTAGATTAATCTAGATTAATTCCAAGATTACAGTTAGATTAATCTAGATTAAACTAATTAATCTATGCCCACCACTAGTAAATATGTAGTTTGATTCCTCTAATAAACTCTCATTATATAATGTGTTGTTTTACTTCCCCAGGGGAAGACCAGCAGTGAATAACGCACCGCTGGAAGGATCCGCTCTCTACTAAAATATATATTCATTATTATAAGGAAATAAAATTTTGTTTTGACATTATTTTGACATTTAATGAATGTTATCATGTTTGGATGTTGCCATAAATTCTAACCAATAAAACAAATGAAATGCTAAATTCATTGCTTGAATCTGTTGAATACCAGTGTGTTGTTTTGATGAGTTAAATATACACTTAAAAATGATAATATGTTAAGCAATCAATCAAATGGAGACAATAGATTTAATTCATTTTAATTGACAAGATAGTAATTGTAATGGTAATGATCCATTATGCAGAGTGGGTGACATGTCATTATTATGTATTATTATTATTATTATTATTATTATGGTTTTAATTGTGCAGCATCAGGATAGAAAAAGTCGCTTCAACTTTATTTACAGAGCAGCTTTTGAACAGCATCACATTCACAACCCACACATCCATGATCACATCCCACACATCCATGATCACATCCCACACATCCATGATCACCACCCACACATCCATGATCACATCCCACACATCCATGATCACATCCCACACATCCATGATCACATCCCACACATCCATGATCACATCCCACACATCCATGATCACCACCCACACATCCATGATCACATCCGGTTAGATATGTACCGAGTTGAATGAAATAACTTAAGAATTCAATATTTAATTTAAAACCACACTTACGATACAAACTAGACCTGACAGGAATAATGCCGAGACTGAAAGACTTTACTGAAAACCAGAACTAAACTACAAACACCACTAATGAGGGAATGGGGAACAGGTGAGTCCCAGAGAGATGGGCTGGGGAAACATGGCTGATTCAGGACAGGTGAAAAGTGGAGGACCTTCGTTGTTCCAGAGAAGGACCAGGAGAACCTCCAGGAGAGCTTCAAGGATGACAACAGATCCACCGATGCTGATGTGAGTCACTTCATTACTTGGACTTTACTTGAGCCCATTGTGTCAGTAGGCCTACAGAGATTTCATTAAACACTCTGTGTTCAGTCTTTCCTTCCCCAGACTCTCCACTGATAACTATATATACAGTATATATATATATATATATATATATATATATATATATATATATATATATATATATATATAATGAGCTCAGGTGTGCTCCAGTGTAAGCTTTCATTAACAAACTGAAAGGCCTCTGTGGTTTAAATGCTTGATTTCCACGTTACGGTGGTCCTCCCTGTCTACATCATTTGTCTATTTTAATAAATAACTTAATTCTGAATATTATGGGTTAACTCTTTATAACATAATTTGTTGGGACGCTCAGAGACGGTGTGGACTGTCTCCACCAGGTGGCGGCCAGCGGCCCTGCAGCTACTGTGACAATACAAACCCTCAGACGGGTTAACTAACGACCAGCTGGCTTATTAGTGTCCTCTTCATCATCAGTTGCTCTCTCTCTCTCTCTCTCTATATATATATATATATATATATATATATATATATATATATATATATATATATATATATATATATATACAGTATATATATATATATATATATATATATATATATATATATATTCTGTGTTATTCTAAGGTGAACTTCAGTAACGCCGTACAGCCAGTCAGGTTGCACCTTGAGCCCTGTGTGTTGTCAAATTTAAACCATGGATGTATAATAACAACATAAATATGAATATTTTACGTAGTGTGATAAATATAAATTATATTAATATTAATAATACATATTAACCATGCAGGGGCAATGCATATGAAATTCACACAGAGACATCAACAACACCAAACACACATTTATTATACACATGTATGTTTAATAATGTCTTCTTAATGAGTAATACCTGTCTTATTTTATTTTCTATTATATTGTACCATATCTATCAGTAAAGGGATATGTATTGTATAAATGCACACATTTCAAAAGAAAATCTGAATTGAATTTTCCTAATTCACAATACTACTCACAGAAACAAAATACAAAAAGCCACAACAAACTCAACATCCCATAATATACTCAGAAACACGAGACTGTTCCTATTCTCCCTTCCCAGCGATGCCGCGACTTTTACCACGCAGTTTGTTCACTTGAGTTTCTGCGATGTCGGCGCGTTCCTCCGCCTCCTCCAGGTCGTGCTGAACCTTACGCACCTTGGCCAGGTGGACGCTGGTCTGCTCCTCCTGCCAATCACACGACAGAATCACGAAGTTCACTATTCTGGTCATAGTCCACTATTCTGGTCAAAGTTCAGTATTCTGGTCATACTTCACTATTCTGGTCATAGTTCGCTATTCTGGTCATAGTTCGCTATTCTGGTCACTGTTCACTATTCTGGTCATTGTTCACTATTCTGGTCATGGTTCACTATTCTGGTCATGGTTCACTATTCTGGCCATGGTTCACTATTCTGGTCATAGTTCACTATTCTGGTCATTGTTCACTATTCTGGTCATGGTTCACTATTCTGGTCATGGTTCACTATTCTGGTCACTGTTCACTATTCTGGTCATTGTTCACTATTCTGGTCATGGTTCACTATTCTGGTCATGGTTCACTATTCTGGCCATGGTTCACTATTCTGGTCATGGTTCACTATTCTGGTCATAGTTCACTATTCTGGTCATAGTTCACTATTTTGGTCATACTTCACTATTCTGGTCATAGCTCACTAGTCTGGTCATAGTTCACTATTCTGGTCATGGTTCACTATTCTGGTCATAGTTCACTATTCTGGTCATAGTTCACTATTCGGGTCAAAGTTCACTATTCTGGTCATAGTTCACTATTCTGGTTATCTTTTTACCCACATTTTTGTTAGCACCATATTTTATATTATAGACTTTGAGTTTGTAGTAAAAGGAGACAGTGACTCACCGCCTCCTCACACTGACGCTTGTACGCTTTCACTTTGAGCTGCAGTTTGTTCACCAAGTCCTGGAGCCTGGCAGTGGCCTTCTTCTCCTCCTCCCCCTGAAACACGCCATCGTTAATGTCCATTCAGCTGTCTGTCCATCCGTCTGTATCTCTCCATCTACCTTGTATATGTGTGTGTATATATCTGATATACCTGATGGGTGACCTCTTTAATTTTTCGCTCATATTTGCGCACAGCCTTCATGGAGTCTCCACTGCGTTTCTGCTCTGTCTCCAGCTCAGCCTCGAGCTCCCGGACCTGAAGAAACACCAGAGTTTATTCATTTAAAAATGACTTTATTTCCGCCGCTAGAAATAAATAGATTACATTATGCGGTTGGAAATAGCGTCCATAGCAGCGGTCTGTTATTCAGAAATAACAGACCGTAGGATGCCGTAATTGACCAGAATATTCAACCAAGCCGTTTAATAAGTGAGTGATGAGGGTTACTTTGGTCTCCAGCTTCTGCAGCTGTTTCTTGCCCCCCTTGAGAGCGATCTGCTCGGCCTCATCCAGGCGCTGCTGCAGGTCCTTCACTGTGACCTCCAGGTTCTTCTTCATGCGCTCCAGGTGAGCGCTGGTGTCCTGCTCCTTCTTCAGCTCCTCCACCATCATGGCCGCCTGCAAGGGAAACACTTGCAATTCAAACTGGATCACTTGTATGGATCACCCAGGTATGGGTTAGGGCGAGGGCTGGGGGATATAGAAATACTATCAGTAAATAGTATTTACTGAGCTGAAGAAGGAGCAGGACACCAGCGCTCACCTGATATTTACGTCTATGATGGCCTTCTGCTTATGGATTCAAAACACATTTCTAAACAGTCTGAGGGTCGTTACATTGAAGTTTATGGACATTTAAAGTATGGTATCGGACTAAAACTATTTTTCCTTTCTCTCTGACGTTTCAAACCTTATATTTTAAGGACCTATCTTCGCATCGTAATTAATTTACACAAAACTGGGAATCACGATAAGTCGATATCTTAAATTTCATGACGATGCAATACCATTCAAAGACGATAAACAATAATATTGAATGATTGCCCAGCCCTAGTTAGGGCATCTTTCGCTGGGATGTGTACAGGTAGATAAAAGGGAGTAAAAGGAGAAAACTCAGATGGAGGGTTACGTCTATGATGGCCTTCTTGGCTTTATCGTCTGCGTTCTGGGCTTCCTGGACGGTGTCCTCCATGTCCGACTGCAGCTGAGTAATGTCAGACTCCATCTTCTTCTTGCTGTTCAGCAGACCCGTGTTCTGACCCGGGGAGACAGAGAACCGACTGTTAACCGACTGATGGCACAGAACTGAGGGAGTGATTTCAGTCTGTCAACAGTAACAATTGTCGCACATCACTTGCGTTTCATAGTGAAGTATTCAAGGCTTTAAAGCAAAAGTGGAGAAAATACTTTCTGTTGTCTGTTGACATTGATATCGCAATGTTTAGCCTGTAGTTTATTCACTTATCGGTCCGTTCCTCTGCTTCGAGTCCTCCATTGGTTCAAATAGGACCAATGACGTAAATTTGCCAACTTTTCTGCAATCTTTTTTTCTTGTGGACGTTGCAGACCATGATTTTTTTGACACCTGATGAAGCAGTACTCTGTTATATTAGAAAACAGCCAAGCACGACGGTTTCCCTTTCTGCTTCCTTGTATTGAGTTCTGATACTTTTCCTCAGCGTCTGGTGTCACCTGGGCGTGAAGCAGCTGAATCCTCGCGCTGACGTCCACCAGCTCCTGCTCGGCTAGCTTGCGGCTCCTCTCCGACTGCTCCACCGCCTCCCTTATCTCCTCCACCTCAGTCGCCAGCAGGGCGCTCCGGCGCTCCGCCATGGCCAGCTGCTCCTTCATGTCCTCCAGACTGTGGAGGGCTTCATCCAAATGGACCTGGGTGTCCTGCAAGGAGATGGAGGAGGATTGTTGTTTTCAAAAGCCATCTCTCAACCTCACTGAAAGTTGGTTCAGAAAATGGCTGTGGGTCAGTTGGAGAAGGCAGTCTATTGGCACCGCCATTGGGCCCATGGTTCTGCATGGTGCTGCCATTTTGTTTCTTTGTCACACACTCTATTGGATCATCATGGGTCAAAGGTGTTCAAACATCTAGACATAGCAGAAGAAACAGCAGTGCCTTTGTAGTTGTCCACCGACCTTGTATTGGGACTGCAGGCTCTTGAACTGTTTGGTGGCGTCAGACGCTTGGCGGTTGGCGTGGCCCAGGCGGATCTCCATCTCGTTGATGTCGCCCTCCAGCTTCTTCTTGAGGCGCATGGCGTCATTCCGGCTGCGGGTCTCGGTGTCCAGGGCGCTCTGTAAGATGTCTACGGTCCTCTGGTGGTTCCTCTTCAGCTGGTCCAGCTCCTCGTCCTTCTCTGACACCCTGCGGTCCACTTCCGTCCTGATCTGGTTCAGCTCCAGCTGGAGGTGCAGCAGTTTGGCCTCTTCCTGTTCCATGGAGGACTAGAGGACACGTGCCCAGGTCAGTGTACTGAGGGTACTATTTAACACTATTTGCATCATGATTGTGAATATGGATCCAGAAAATCCTGAAAAAAGTGTTGAAGAGTAATCACTCAATACAGACACATCTTCATTCGGCAATAGGGGTGGTTATCACTCTGATGGCAACTATAATGTATAATGATAAGGAAACCTTCAATAGTGAAACTAAAGTTTCCACACCCTTGGTCAGATGTATCTTAACTGCAATCAGAGGACAATAAAACTGAAACAATGCATAAAGAAAAGCACCTCTGCTTCCTCGAGAGCGACTTGGATTTCCCTCTTTTCCTGTTCTGCTTGTTTAGCAGCTTTCTCCATCTCGTGGATGGTCTTCGCAGACTCGCCCAGTTGTTCGGTGATGTCGGTTATCTCCTCTGTAAAACAAAGCCAAAGTCTCTTGTTTGATGACAAAAATGTCCCCTCAACGTCCACAAATGATAATCTTTTCGTCCAACGTTTCTTTCTTACGCTGGAGGTTTTTGTTCTCCCGCGTCATGCTCTCCAGGTGGTCCATGGCCTCCTCGTAGGAGTTCTTCAGCTTGAACAGCTCGGTGCTCACCGTTCTGGACTCCCTCTGAGAGACCTCCAGGTCCGACTGGCTCTCTTCCAGCTTCTGTTTCCATTCACCAAGAACCTGACAAAGGGGTTAGGGAGTTTAATCTGTGTGCAATCTTCCTGTAGGCATCCTTGAGCAAGAGGCCCCTAACTCCTTAATGACCTGTAACGGTATGTCAATGTAAGTAACTTTGGATAGTTTTCATTGGGAATGTCAATAATCCATAACCCATTATCAAAATATTGAGTTTACCCTGATGTGTCAGAAGAGTTGCTTTCTACTCTCTCTCACTACATGAATACAATATTATGAGGAAACTGCCCTTCTAGTCCAGAATATACTGTACCTTGTCAAAGTTCCTCTGCTTCTTGTCCAACATGGTGTTGGAGGCGTTTGACCGCTCCAGCTCCACCATGAGGTCCTCCACCTCCACCTGCAACCTCTGTTTGGTCTTCTCCAGCGACCCACACTTGGCGTTTACGGCCTCCGTTGACTCCTCGGATTCCTGAAGCCTCTGAGCCAACTTCTTCCTTCGCGTCAAAGTTCAATCTCTTTCTCATTTCAGGAAAAGCTTTAACATAACATTAGACATCTTGTACTGCCAACCACCAACGATCTCCACCAGAGACTTCCTTACTTGGCCTCCTCCAGCTCGTCGGTCCTCTGGATGGCGTCAGTCTCGTACTTGGTCCTCCACTGGGCAACCTCGCTGTTGGCCTTGGACAGGCCTCGCTGCAGCTCCGCCTTGGCCTCCTGCTCCTCCTCATACTGCTCCCGCAGGAGCTCACAGTCGTGGCGCGCAGACTGCAGACCGTGGGCTAGAGAGTTCTTGGCCTGAAATGCACAACACAATAAAAGTGAATACACACAGATGGGGAATATTAAGAGAAGGACTATCTGCATCAATTTCTGACCTTGATCTCTTCGTCATAAAGTCTCTTCAGCTCCTCAATTTGTTGACTGCCTGCGTTCTTCACCCTGTGTATCTGAGACAGAGCGGCCTCCTTCTCCTCAAGCTGCCGGGAAAGTTCCCCTGTTGAAGATTTTAGTCGATGGCTTATGAATTCGAATACATTTAACGTTGTTGTTTTGTTCTTTTATAAGGACTGATATGTTTACCGTTCTCTGTCTGCAGACGACAGGTGAGAGTCGTGGAATCGCTCAGAGACCTTTGGGCATCCTCCAATTTGCTTTTATATTCATTGCTTTGGTCTTCCAGGCTCCTGCATAGTTTTTCCAGATTGGCCTGAAATATTTAAACACAATTAACTATTTAGTACGCTTTCACTATGAAGTTCTTTAGCATATGTTTTCGTGTAGTTTTTAGGAGCAGGTAGGGGTTATGGCATCTTGCACAAGGATGCTTACAGGAAGTCTGTGGACATTGGGGATCAAACCCAGTACCATTCCTACACCCTAGCCCTGAAAATATCCTGCCCCCCAATTTAGGACACATACCAAATAAAAAACTGTTACCTTGCTCTTCAGAATGCTCTCCATGTTACAGACCACGTCGTCCACCTCCATCTTGAGCTCGCTCTTCTCCTTCTCCAGCTTCTGCTTCACCCTCTGGAGGTTATCGATCTGTTCGCCCAGCTCGGAGGAGCAGTCGGCCTGTTTCTTGCGCAGGGCGGCCGTCGTGGACTCATGCAGCAAGGTGCACTCCTCCAGGTCGCGGCGCAGGCGGTGGAACTCCGCGTCCCGTTTCTTGTTGACCTCCACCTGGGCGGCGGTGGCTCCTCCGGCCTCCTCCAGCCTCTCGCTGATCTCCTCCAGCTCCCGGGACAGATCAGACCTCTGCTTCTCCACTTTCGCCCGAGACGAACGTTCTGCCTCCATCTCCTCCTCTAGCTCCTCGATGCGGCCCTGGAGTAGTAGTAGTAGTAACCCTTTACTAATGTTGCTTTTCTGATTCCTACTCTGTACAGGATTTTTAGAATCAAGGTTGTGCAGCACTTTTGAAACTACTTCAATATTGATTGTATGCTTTGATTGTTCTCAGACTAACTGCTAACAGCAGCACACAATAGTGACAGGCAGAAGACTCATAGTTCCCTAAGTGAGTCACCCTTTTTAGGGTTGCTATGGCTGTATCCACAGTAATGGTTTAGAGTGGGCCTGCTAAGCCATGTGGGACTGGAGGAGTGAAGCAAACCCCTGGACAGGCATAGGTATACCTGCTGCTCTTTGAGTTTCTTCTGGAGTTGTACGCTTAGAGCTTGTTCATCTTCCATTCGGCTCTGGAGGTTGATGACTTCAAAGTCCTTTCTGGAAAAAAAAGACAAATAAAGCCACCATCTTTTGGTTTATTATTATCTACTGTATAATATTGCCTAGTTTATAAGCTTGACACATGACCCCTAGAGGATCTTGGTGTCCAATGAGACGAGATGTGTGTACTGTTTCAGCGTCTCCTCCAGCCGCTGTCGGTCACCCTCCATGTCCATGATGTTATCCTGGGACAGCTTGAGATCTCCCTCCAGCTTTCTTCTGGATCTTTCCAGATCGGCTCGCACCTTCTTCTCTTGCTCCAGGGACCCTTCGAGCTGAAACATGTTAACATTTATGTGTTTTAAATGTTTTTAACCAAATGTAGAAATGTTGTGTATTGCAGTGGTTCTCAACTGGTGAAACTTGACAGCAAAGTCACAAATATAGTTATCAGTGGCGAAGATTCAAGGTATTCAGAGAAGGCCCTGGAATCCGCAGATTAAGAAAACCCAAGATATCTTATTAAATAAGAAAATAAAATACAAAAATAAAAGTACGCCGACATGTTTCTGTTTTCTGTCCATGCTCTGTGAATTTGAATGGTTTTGTGTTAGGAAAAAAAAACAACCAATCACATTTTTTTCACCTGGAGTCTCTGGGGAGAATTTCCTTCATCCAGGGTATTCTACTTCCTGCCCTGACCATTAAAGGGAATGAGAGCGTACATTTGGATTGACAATTTGATCAACCAATCATATTTGGATTTGGAGCCAATGGGCTTTCGTTCAGATTTTTACGGCTCCATGGGAAGTAACAGTTTGCCACTGATAGTTATGTTACACTAAATTGTAGTAACTCTTAGTCTAGTTATTCCAATACTGGCACATGGTTCCAACATCCTGTTCTGGGATGGTGATGCGTACATCGTCAACCTGTTGCTCCAACTTGACCTTCGTCTTGGTCAGGGAGTTCACTTTATCCTCTTCCGCTTGGAGGTCGTCCAGAGTCTGCTGATGCACCTCTTGTAAAGATTTAATCTCCTTGGAAGACTTCAGCAGGTGTTCCTCCAGCACTGCCAACTCCTCCACCAAGTTCTTGACCTGTGGAGAGGAACTTTGTAAGTTTGTGATCCAATTGTAAGATGCTGTCCCACCAGTCCTACTCAATGTCATATCATGGAAGGTAGATGTGCTCTAGTCTTTCACATTGTCTTAAAGATGGCCTTTATTTTACCACAGGTGTTCCCAAACTTTTTCATGCTGTAACACACCTGTGAAGATACGTCTGGCTCAGGACCCACCAAATATTTCTCCATTCTCCATGTATCATGTCAACAACATGTACATTTCTGTATGTATATTGTTCATCGATACTGTATTCAACATTTTAGTCTTCAGACTTATGATCAAATGAAAGAGACACGGCATGTATGCATGTATATTTATGAACTAAAAGGCCATCCTGCCATACGCTTGGTCCCTTGCTGGAGAAGACCCAGTTATGGGTCTGGGGTTCACAACCCACAGTTGGCCAACCATGGTCCACTGACCTTGTTCTCTGTGGCGTACTTCTCCTTCTCCACCTTGGCAATGGTGAGCTCCAGGTCGTCAATGTCTCTCTTGAGCTCCAAACACTCGTCCTCCAGCTTCCTCTTCTGGGCCGTCAGCTCGGCGTTGATCTCCTCCTCTTCCTCCATCCTCTCTGAGAACTCCTTCAGCTTGGCCTCCAGGTGGATCTTACTCTTGATGAGGCCCTCACACCGCTCCTCGGCATCGCACAGGTTGTCCCGCTCCTGCCACGCCAGAAATACACAGGACCTTGTAACACCCGTGTCCACACTACATATGATCAATGTGTCACCGGATCTTTTGACCTTCCATGCACACTTACGACATGAAAACTGTCTCCAAAATGCATAAATCAGAAAACGCTGGTCTTGCATGGCTGTGTAGCTGGGCTATTTCTGAAAACAATGATGTGTGTGCACATAATTACCAACATGCAATCCCCACATCCAACATTCAAATATTGGATGCCTAGAGATGGATGAAAAGCAGATGGGAAAGAAAATCATTTTTTTTGCCACAGCACTATCTATCATTGAAAAAAAAACCTACGGCTTGAATCTGAAGGAAGAGGTCGTTCTTCTCCTGAACCATCACCACCATCTTCTCCTCAAGCTCCTTCCTCCGGGCCTCAGACCGGAGGAAATCCTCTTTGAGCCGGGCAAACTGCTCCTTTAGGTTCTGCATCTCCTTCTCCGCCTCTGCGCTGCGGAGCAGCGGCTTGATCTTGAAATAGAGCCTCATCCACGGCCAGTTTTTCACGTTCATGAAAGAGCGGATGTTGTATTGAATGACAAAAATGGATTCCCTGGAGAACAAAATAAATACAGGCATGATTCTTGAAACACATTCACCATTGGAGAGGGTGTGTGTGTGGGGGGTCTAGGCAGTTCACCTATTCTTGCACATCTCTTTGAATCTCAGCCGGGCCACGTAACCGCGGGAAACCGCCTGGATTCGGGTCATCAGCACGGCAAGACGTTCGTCTCTCATCTCCTCCAGAAGACCCAACAGTCCAGCTTTGAAGAATACCTGCATGGCGCCATGGGACAGAAGTCAACACATTCAACAAGGTTTGGGGAAATCTTGTGAGCAAGGGATCGAGTGAAAACAACATTGAAAGTTGTTCCTCTTTATAATTAGTACTATTTATGATTTGCTTTCTTAATATTGATTAATTAGTCCACATAATGCAAGTTCTTGCTCAATTTCAAGACATATTTGGAGGTACTTTTAGCCTGGGACTCACCTCCATCTGTATGACACTTTATGCTGTGTGTGAAATATTGTGAGAATTGCTAATAACAAATCTTAGCAATAATGTGTCTGACATCTTTCACAATCATTCCCTACAACTTGGGAGTACCTTTGTGTATCCAAACTTGTACTGCGCATGGTCCACGTCGATGGAGGAGAGCAGTTTCTCTGACGCTTTTTTGCTGTCAATGAACTGCCTTTCAGGAATCGCACTGGCGTTCAGGATTCTGTACCTGTAAGGATGAGTTTTACCACACAGGTTTCATGTTTCAAGTGTATGTGCCATATGCAGAACACGCATACATGAGCAGGAGTCATTAACGACCATGAAAGGCTTTGTATTCAGGCACGCTCAACTGTGCAGCACATAACAAATAACAAACTAAACAGCTGGGCAGGTATGGCTCAATCCTAGCAACCATAGGCAGCCTGGCAGTGTGGAGAAGACGGTGCTACCTGTATGTCTGTACATCTCTGTATATTTTGAATTTCATGGGAAATTAATGTAATTTGTGAACTCAAAGCATTCAACATGTATTGATAACGACAGATGTGTGTGAGGACTGTGAGGTGTCTCCAGGTCAGGTAGGGACATGCTGATGGAAGATCTTCGTAGAGAAGATAGTAGGTAACTGGTGCTGGGCTGACCTCTGTTTGAAGTCCCCATAGAGGATCCTGCTGGGGAAGCCCTTCCTGCAGATCCTGATGCCCTCCAGCACGCCGTTGCAGCGCAGCTGGTGCAGCACTAGGTAGTGATGCATGGATCCTGGGAGGACAAATAGTTTTCCCGCTAATACACTAAACATCTTGGTATCACTTTGATGTGGAATGATTTGAAAACTATTATGATGAAACTATTATGTGAACTAAAGATTACAAATTGGGATACAAATACATCATGTGTATTGCTTATTAGATTGGTTTGAGTTTGTTGGATGGTGTCTGTTGTTCACCACTAAATATTTACGTTGGAGATTACCAACTCAGTATTGTCATTGCCAGTTCATATGCAATGACAAGATGCAGGGTAAAAGTAAATGTCCACTGGATTTTCAAAATAAAACAATCTAGGGGTGCAAGTATCACTTCCCACTGAGTGGTGGCGTCACATTGGTCAGTTTGTCTCACCTGGTGTTTTGGTTTCATTTGGGATGATGCACCTTACGAAGTGAGGATGGGTCGAGCGAAGGTTGGACATCAGCTTGTTGAGGTTTTCCTGTTGGAGACAAATGTGTAAAACCATATTTTCCGTATCTACTTTTGTATTATTTGATAAACATTGTAAACCTTAGATATGGTAGGACCTGGGTAAAGAAGGATACAACACCAGAGATAATTATCCCTTAATTAATCGCAGAAACTAAAACACATGCCGGTACCGTACCCTGAACAGCGCAGACACCGTCTGAAAGGAAGAGCCCTTTTTCTTAAAACTCCTCTTACTTCCGTCTGAGGACAGAGAACAAAACGTTAGCAGGAGGTTTGCATGTAGGAGGTTTCCTGTTGCCTTGCTCAACTGCTAGAGCTATTGAGGGTTCGATTTTGACTGGGATCACCCATACAGAGGAATATTATTCCTATATTTGTGGGCAGGATAGTCGAGTGGTTAGTTGTGGTCGACTCCCAGCCGACAGGTACTGGGTTTGATTCCCAATGTTCACAACATACCTGGTCATGACACAGGTCAAGAAGGAGCAGGTTGATGGGGTTAGGGTCGGTATCTTGCTCAAGGATACCGAACCCCGTACTGCTCCTTACCGACTTGTGTCCAAATTAACGGTAAAATAACACTAACAACTGACTTCTAAATTAAGAAATATAATATTTAAATAAAAACATTACATTCCTACGTATATATATATGTATTTTTTGTTATCGTTTCTATGATGTGGAGACTGTGAGGCCGACAGACCGTCGGCCGCAGCATAGTTGGCGAAAAGCTGGCCCAGCAGCTTCAGTCCGGCCTTCTGGTAGAGCTGAGCCACGGTGTCGTTCAGCGGGTCCTTGTTCTTCTCCAGCCAGCCGGAGATGTTGTAGTCCACCGTGCCGGCGTAGTGCACCAGGGAGAAGTGGGCCTCCGCCTTGCTCTTGGACGGCTTGGGCTTCTGGAAGCAGCTGTTCTTGCCCAGGTGCTGGTCGTACAGCTTGTTCTTGAAGGAGCCGTCCGTGGCCTTGGGGAACATGCACTCCTCCTCCAGGATGGAGAAGATACCCATAGGCTGGAAGCATACAGGAGAACTGTTTCTTTAGATGTTTGTTTTGATGGATGGAGGGATGGTTAAATCGATCGACTGGGTGGAGTGGAACTTGAAACGGTGCAGTTTACCTTCTCGATGAGCTCGATGCAGGCTGCCAGGTCCATGCCAAAGTCAATGAACTCCCAGTCGATGCCTTCCTTCTTGTACTCTTCTTGCTCCAACACAAACATGTGGTGGTTGAAGAACTGCTGCAGCTTCTCGTTGGTGAAGTTGATGCACAGCTGTTCCAGGCTGTTCATCTGCACAGAGCGTTGTCGCTTCAATTCACCAATATACAATACAAAACTAACAAACAAAGGTGTCGTATTAGGAGTCATATTCACCTCAAATATCTCAAATCCGGCGATGTCCAGGACGCCTATGAAGTGCTGCCTGGGTAGCTTGGTGTCGAGCTGTTGGTTAATCCTGGTCACCATCCAGAGAAACAATTTTTCGTAGACGGCTTTAGAGAGGGGCGCCCATCGAATTGTGCACCTGTAGTCAAAGTTTCCAGAGATATGATTATATGCTTATAAAGTGCTGCAAAGGTTTTCGACATTGACGTTTCGGTAAGGAAGGGGGAAGGGTACCTGCTGGACCGTCTGTCCTTTGGTGACATACTCATTTCCAACCTTGACTCTTGGATAGCACAGGGCCTTCAGTAGGTCTGCAGAGTTCAGGCCCATGAGGTAGGCCACTTTGTCTGCCACTAAGAGGAACAAGCTGTTAGAGGAACCTTTAATGCAAGCAATAACCGAGATTTAATCTGCAGATATAATAGTAGAAGTTTTGCCTGGCCATAGCATGTGGCTTGTAGCCCATCTTCCACGTTTTGAACCTCTAACATTTAACCTCTCACCCTCTTGTGCCGTCCGGCTCGGCCTGCTCCTCTCGCTGCTTCTGCTTGAACCTCATGTTCCCATAATGCATCACTGCTCCGGTCAGCTTGTAGATGCCCAACTTCTCCTCGGCGTTGAACCCAAGGATGTCAATCGCGCTCTATAGAGACCGAGGAATGTCGTTTAGTCCAGTTGAGTTTACAGACTGTGTTTACAGACCGAGTTTACAGACAGACTTCAGTATTTTAAGTATTTTACTTGAAGAACATTTTTGAAAGATCACAATTTAAGGCCATAGGATTGCAACGGCGCAACAATACACATGTTAAAAACACATGCTTTTGATGCAATTGGATGATATGATTTTTGTTTTGTTTTTTTCTGGGATAGTCCCAGATGAAAGATTCTGGGTTCGATCCCCCAAGGGTCCACATTGTACCTGTAGGCATCCCCTGAGCAAGATGCTCCTCCTTCATAACTTGAACCTGACAAAGCGCTGACTAAATAGTCAGATATTGCGTCCATATCTCACGTCGGTGGCCACCAGCTCCTCCTGGTCGCTGATGCTGTGGACGGAGATCTCCCCCTGGCTGATGAACGGGTAGTCGTACGGGTTGGTGGTGATCAGCAGCATCTCTGAGATAAGGGACCAAATATTGATCATTGTAAGCGCTGTATCGGCTATTTTAATTCATTAAAGACAATTCTTTAACCTTCGTTCAAACTCCCATTGCTTATCTGTTTCAGATGATACAGAGTCCACCTACCAGTTAAGTCTGGCTTCTGGTTGGACAGGATCTGGTAGAAGATGTGATAGCTTCTCTCCGCTGGGAGTTGAAAGGTCACCCTGGACTTCTCCAGAAGATCTGGGGCGTCAACAGAAGAGCTCAAACATTTCTATCTCATCGCCAATGACCCCCAGATTAGGCATTAGCGCACATAGCTCTGGTCACACTTACAGGTTTCAATATCCGCGACGCTAGCTTCCCCTTCGTTCCAAGTGGATGCGAATGAATTTTCCCTGGAACATGAATATCATAGTGATGATTGTTATTATGATCATTACCTATTATCATTACCTTTATGATCATTACCTTATGATCATTACCCTTATGATCATTACCTTATGATCATTATATTATCAATACTTTCCCCAGTAACCGGTAATGTAATAAATTACTAAAAATATTTCAGTAATATTACAGTTAAAATCAAACCTTTTCAAACATCAGTTTGAGCCAGCTTGTCATCCAGCCTGTAACTTTTATAGATTCATAGACAGCTGCTAGTTTGAAGCCTTAGCGGCGATTTCCCTGACATTCACACAGCGCACATGCAAAGTGAATTTAGAGGAGAAAGAATTAGGAATTAGTAATTGTGTGGGGTGTAACGGAAAAGTAATATGGGGAGAATAACGAATTACTGTTAGCAGGGAGTAATAAGTAATAACATTAATTTTGAAAAGACTAATGAGTAATCATAATTATCAGTAATAATAAATAGTAAATAATAAATTCCATTTAATAAAATAAAATTTAAACTGTTGTACTTGGTGGTTACAACAGGTTCCTTTTAATCTTCATAAAAGGGCAAAGTGTCTGCAAATAGTGAGTCCCACATTTATGGGGGACCGGTCCGGTCGGCAGTGTGTGGCGTCTTCCCCTTAATAAACCCTGTGGTAACTTGGACCCAACCACTTAACCTGCAGTCAGATCGCTGGACGTTACGCTGAAATATTGGGGGGGGGGGGGGGCAGTAATGCATTACTGGGGGGAGCAGTAATGGGAAGTTTTGCCCCTGATGTTTCCAGATATAAAACAGTGGAGGTAATGTACAGCAATGCTATTTCTCTTTGCTAGAAAGCGGACTCACGAAGCGAGAGGAGTTGTCGTTCCTCACGGTCTTGGCGTTCCCAAAGGGCCTCCAGCAGGGGGTTGGCCTGGATGATCTGGTCCTCCAGGGTCCCCTGGGAGTAAACACAGTTAATAAATCCCCTGGTAATAAACACATAGTTAATAAATCCCCTGGGTAATAAACACAGTTAATAAATCCCCTGGTAATAAACAACATAGTTAATAAATCCCCTGGTAATAAACACATAGTTAATAAATCCCCTGGGAATAAGAGCATTTTCATTTAAAATAAAGTGTTAGTGTTTTATTTTAGTGTTACTGTTTGCATATGAGGCGGGTCCCATGAAAGGTCTTGATGATGACTCATTTCGTGGGACACCTAAAGTCAGAGGTTGGGAACCGCTGTGGTTTGGGTGTTAGGGTGACTCCAAGCCAAAGGGTTCCGGGTTCGAACCCCAAAATGTCCACAAGCTTCCTTGAGCAAGATCCTGTTAATGACATGTATCTAAACTAACTAAACTATCGAATAGAAACAAACTATCTATTCACTGGCTTTGGATAAATCTGTCTGCTAAATAGTAGAGTTTGGCTCAATCGTTGGTATATATGTGGTTTATATATTGGTATAACAATATGGTGTATATATATATATATATATATATATATATATATATATATATATATATATATGGTATATACCTGCATTCTACCACCAAGTTGCTCTTTCTTGCTTGAGTCCCCATAAGATGCAATCGTCGCAAAGTACTGGATGACCCGCTTGGTGTTCACCGTCTTCCCAGCGCCGGACTCTCCGCTGCAGGACGTTGAAATGTTCAGTGACCATCAGGACAGGAGGGGCTCTTATTTTGGTAAGGAGACGGGAAGTTGAATCGTTACTCACGTGATGAGGATTGACTGGTTCTCACGATCTGTGAAAATGACGAGCAGAATATTAGTACCTTATATATATATACTGTATATATATATATATATATATTTATATATATATATACTATATATATATATATATATATATATTATATATATATATAAAAAATATATAGTTTTTTGACAATTTTGCAATTTTCAGATTTGATGTGAGAAGTTGTAAAACAATCCATGCACTATAGCAACAATTCTTCCACATTAATTTGCTGCAAAACTAATCTACTATCCAAACTTATTTATTAACTTTAGCGTACCGGTGAGTAGGGCTGCAATCGATTAGTCGATCATCTGAAAATAAATCTAATCTAATTTTGATAATCAAGTAATCGTTTAAGTCATTGATCAACCTAACAAAGATTCGCTGGTTGATGCTTCAGAAAACGTTTGGTTCATTATAAAATTAATACTTGAGTAGTTGCTATAAAAGTAATAAAACTCTGGTACTAAAGTAATACAACTCTGGTACTAAAGTAATAAAACTCTGGTACTAAAGTAGTAAAACTCTGGTACTAAAGTAATAAAAACTCTGGTACTAAAGTAGTAAAACTCTGGTACTAAAGTAATACAACTCTGGTACTAAAGTAATACAACTCTGGTACTAAAGTAGTAAAACTCTGGTACTAAAGTAATAAAACTCTGGTACTAAAGTAGTAAAACTCTGGTACTAAAGTAATAAAACTCTGGTACTAAAGTAGTAAAACTCTGGTACTAAAGTAATACAACTCTGGTACTAAAGTAGTAAAACTCTGGTACTAAAGTAATACAACTCTGGTACTAAATAATAAAACTCTGGTACTAAAGTAATACAACTCTGGTACTAAAGTAGTAAAACTCTGGTACTAAAGTAAATAAAACTCTGGTACTAAAGTAGTACAACTCTGGTACTAAAGTAATACAACTCTGGTAGTAAAGTAATACAACTCTGGTACTAAAGTAATACAACTCTGGTACTAAAGTAATAAAACTCTGATACTAAAGTAACACAACTCTGGTACTAAAGTAATTACAACTCTGGTACTAAGTAATACAACTCTCGGTACTAAAGTAATACAACTCTGGTACTAAAGTAATAATAAAACTCTGATACTAAAGTAACACAACTCTGGTACTAAAGTAATACAACTCTGGTACTAAAGTAATACAACTCTGGTACTAAAAGTAATACAACTCTGGTACTAAAGTAGTAAACTCTGGTACTAAAGTAATAAAACTTTGGTACTAAAGTAATACAACTCTTGGTACTAAAGTAATACAACTCTGGTACTAAAGTAATACAACTCTGGTACTAAAGTAATACAACTCTGATACTAAAGTAATACAACTCTGGTACTAAAAGTAATACAACTCTGGTACTAAATGATTCATGGGGAGATAATCGTCAGATGATCGGACTGTGAAAGGAGCGGTTGCTACCGGTGAGCATGTACTGGTAGGCGTTGTCGGAGATGGAGAAGATGTGGGGCGGGACTTCCTGCCGCTTCTTCCCGCGGTAACCGGCGACGACCTCGGGGTTGTAGACCGGCAGCCATTTGTAGGGATTCACCGTCACACAGAAGAGGCCGGAGTAGGTCTGGGAGGGGGGGGGGGGTAATAATGAATTAATTACATTAAATACATTACTGAGGTGAGACACAACCTGATCCTTATTTCCGATAATGAAGTGTATTATGATTGGTTGGATATTGCCGCCCCCCCCCCCCCCCCCCCCCCCCCATGCCCCCCCTACTAAATAAGTCTGGACGTCGCAGGGTATACAGACTTTATAATAACGTCCAGTCAGAAGTCGTTTATAAAGCCTCAAGTTAACGATGAACTAATTCATGAACAACACATGAATATAATTTGTAGATGACTGATAATTATGTTAAAGTGTTATGTTAAAGTTCTTCGTTAAGGCTTATAAATGGCTTATGACTGAAGGTTATTATTATAAAGTGTTGTGGACATCATTAGTGTAGCTGTGTCTTTTATAACATTATTATATATAAGGTTATTATATATACTGTTTATAGATATAATACCATTATTATATATATGGTTATTATATATAACATTATTATATATAAGGTTATTATATATATATATATATATATATATAACATTATTATATATAAGGTTATTTATATATAACATTATTATATATAAGGTTATATAATATCTATATATATATATATATATATATATATATATAACATTATTATATATAAGGTTATTTATAGATAACATTATTATATAAGGTTATTATATTCGTACGTAGATCATCCAGGCGGCGTAGCGCTCCTTCAGGTTGTACAGCACCGCCGGCTCATGCAGGTGGGGTCAGCATGGCCATGTCCTCGATCTTATCGAACTTAGGAGGGTTCATGGGCCGGATGTCCTCCGGCGGGACGGACACAATCTGGACCAAAGAGACACGAATAACTATGAAATAGTGATATTTCTTCCTCAATTAAAAAAAAAAGATTGAACTCCATTTTATTGCCCATTTTCCATGCCGTCCTCTCTAGTCTGTAGTGAGCCCAGATGAGGACGAGACGTCCCCCACGCCACGCCCGTACCTTCGCATCCTCCGTTTCCACGGTGATCCTGGAGCCGTCTTGCTTCTTGATTTTGCCCTTCACGTACTCCTGCCTGGCGTCCGTCACAAAGATGGCCGTCTTGGCGTCGAAGGGCGCGTTCTGGGCGGCGACGCGCTCGCGCTCCGGCTTGCGGAGGTACGGCGCCGCCAACCCAAAGATCTCCATCTCGGCGTCCCCCATGTCCTGCTAGACCTGCGGGGGATACTTATATATCTTATATAAGGATATCTTCTCATGGGAGATGTTATTGGTTGGCATCAGGGTCCAAATTGAACACAACAGTTCAGGGTTACATAATAATTACAACAGCTGCTTGGCTGGCAGATGTTTCCACTCTGGCCGTAAAAAGTCACGTCTAAAAGTACATTTTGGACCCTGAGGTTGTAATTTATGCTTTAATTGTTCTCAGTCTCAGCTTGGATAAAAGCTTCTGCTCAATGACTTAATGTACATGTAATAAAAAAATAAAAAATAAATAAAATAGATGTGTATTTGCAATGTGTTGTCCATATAATACCAATACAGTGAGTGTACAGATAGCATGGGGGCCGGTGGGACCCCTGGTTGGGTTAATGTCCGGCTCCTGACAATTCAGATACAGAACCATAAATAATAATGTTAATTGTTGTATATCTTTGTAAATACAGTAGAGGTGAACAGCAGCACTTACCTGAGTGTCCCAAGATGAGCAGTAACACCACGTGGTTGGACAGAAGGATGATCTCAAGATGATTGTTGCTGTTGGTTTATTACTATCCGGTCCCCCAGTCTGCCAGAGAACCTGAACCAGAACCTGAACCTGGACCTAACGAGACTTTGACAGCCTTTATAACGCCAACATGGCCGGACCGCGTTCGCGGTTTCTCCTATATTTGGCGAGAGAGATCATATCTGGCTTACAAGCCGACTTGGAGAAAGTCCATCGCCCGTCTGTTTCATGTCTGTTTTGTATTTCAGACAGCCTAAGTATAGCGTATTGTGTCACGTTTAAACGGTTTCAATTGTGTCCCACGCCGCCGGGCCGATTAAAAAGCAATGATCGCTAAGGACGCCGGGATTACAGGGGCTTTGGGGGCCAACATGGCGGCCCCTCATTCTGTGGGCTCAGGGGAGATTAGGCCTCTAGATTGATGGGGGGGGGGGGGGGGGGGGGGGGGGGGTCTGAGGACCAGGACCAGCTGGAGATATCTGCTGTATTATCTTTGTTCCAAGCAGCATCAAACGGAGACAGTCACATGATCAACCCGTTCCAACCAGACCTGATTCATTACATTATTGGATTCCAATGTGTTTCTATTCAGTCCTCTCTCTCTCTAATACTCTTTTGTTTCTTGCCTTGAGGTTTTTTCACATGATTTACTTTCCTTCAGCCCCTCAGTGTCACAGAATATCAATAACCCCGCTTTTATTTTGGTTGATTTCATTTTCAAAACATTGATTATTTTCATATTGCTTTCTGTCACTCTTATTATACTACTTATCATTCCGATCGAATGTTCTCATTACATTTCTGCTTTTTATATTTCTTATATTTATATTATATCTCTCCACATTGAGAGTGTGAAGCCGCGCTCGGCCCGTTAAAGCTGGTTCAAGGTTCTGGTTCTGTTCGGGTCGGTGGAGCCGCCCTGCAGAGCGCCTCAGCAGGCATGCTGGGAATTGCAGACCAGCCAGCCGGCCTCTCGGGGGTCACAGGTCAAATCAGGAATACAGAAAGCCAGAGAGCGCCGTCTAAAGCTCGCCGTCGCGCGTTTCCCTCAATTAGCCTCAGTATTACTAGAACTCAAGTGTTTCCACTCTGCCGCGTGTGTGTGTGTGTGTGTGTGTGTGTGTGTGTGTGTGTGTGTGTGTGTGTGTGTGTGTGTGTGTGTGTGTATGTGTGTGTGTGTGTGTTACTTCTCGTGTTTATATCCCCCCCCCCTTATACTTTCTCTTTTTGGAGATCAAGACCGCATTTCGTTTGATCCCAGTGAAATGAATCATTGTTGAAGTGGGACAGCTGGAGATCCTGAGATGGTCAGCAGCTGCTGCAGGAGGTCCATGCAGCGTCCATCAGTCTTCTGCTGCAGGAGGTCCATGCAGGAGGTCCATGCAGCGTCCATCACTGATCTGTTGCAGGTCCAAGCAGGAGGTCCATGCAGGAGGGCCATGCAGGATCTCAAGCAGGAGGTCCAGCAGGAGGTCCATGCAGCGTCCATCACTGATCTGCTGCAGGAGGTCCATGCAGAAGGTCCATGCAGGAGGAGGTCCATGCAGGAGGTCCATGCGCGTCCATCA
>JAOPHQ010000719.1:0-12500 GCA_030340625.1 Merluccius polli
CTCTCTTCTCTCTCTCTCTCTCTTCTCTCTCTCTCTCCTTCTCTCTCTCTCTCTCTCTCCTTCTCTCTCTCTCTCTCTCTCTCTCTCTCTCTCTCTCTCTCTCTCTCTCTCTCTCTCTCACACCCCTACAGGTCAACACACACACACAGATTAGATTGAATCGTCAGTGGAAATTCTCCAAAAAGTAAAAGTACATAACACAACGCAACATTAATAACATACCACATATACAACATGAAATAGTGATGTCACAATAACGATGATGTCACTGCGGCAGAGGGTGCTGTGTGAGCAGCGTGTGGTGGGCGGCGGCGGCGGGGGGGCGGAGCTGCTGCAGCAGGTGTTGGAGGTGGTCTGGAGCACGCCGTCGCTGCACCAGGACCTGCAGGTGGAGGTCATGAAGGTAACTGTGATGACACCGTCGCCGTGACGACACCGTCACCCGGAGCACGCTGTCATTATACATCACCATGACAACACTGTAAATCATGGCCACGTGAATATGTGACGATTTATTGATATTTAGCGGTAGTCGGAGGTGGGGTCAGATGACCTTTAACCTTTGGCCTATGTATCCAGGTCCTGCTGTGCATCACCTACTCTTCAACCTTTGACCTCGACGGAGACTCCATCTTGAAGATTGCTGAGGTGAAGTGACATATTGTTACTGCTATCATTTTACCACACATTTAGTTTAGCGACTGTAGTGCTAAAGCTAATCCATGTGGTATTCCCCGGCACACCTGTTCCCTCCACATGAGCTATACAGGACTAGCCTCAGGCTAATAGCAAGATGCTAATAGTCTGAGGCTAATACCCCAGGCTACTGGCAAGATGCTAATAGTCTGAGGCTAAGAGCAAGATGCTAATAGCCTGAGGCTAATACCCCAGGCTACTGGCAAGATGCTAATAGCCTGAGGCTAATACCTGAGGCTACTGGCAAGATGCTAATAGCCTGAGGCTAATACCTGAGGCTACTGGCAAGATGCTAATAGTCTGAGGCTAATACCTGAGGCTAATGGCAAGATGCTAATAGTCTGAGGCTAATACCTGAGGCCAATGGCAAGATGCTAATAGTCTGAGGCTAATACCTGAGGCTAATGGCAAGATGCTAATAGTCTGAGGCTAATACCTGAGGCTAATGGCAAGATGCTAATAGTCTGAGGCTAATACCTGTGGCTAATGGCAAGATGCTAATAGTCTAAGGCTAATACCTGAGGCTAATGGCAAGATGCTAATAGTCTGAGGCTAATACCTGAGGCTTGGGCACAAGTGCCTTGTACATAAATGTGTATAAAGGCGGTTAGCCAGTGGTTACATATGTAATGCATCCAGGTGTGTGTTATAAACTGTGTGCTGTGTGCAGGTGTGTGTTATAAACTGTGTGTTGTGTGCAGGTGTGTGTTATAAACTGTGTGCTGTGTGCAGGTGTGTGTTATAAACTGTGTGCTGTGTGCAGGTGTGTGTTATAAACTGTGTGTTGTGTGCAGGTGTGTGTTATAAACTGTGTTGTGCGCAGGTGTGTGTTATAAACTGTGTGTTGTGTGCAGGTGTGTGTTATAAACTGTGTGCTGTGTGCAGGTGTGTGTTATAAGCTGTGTGTTGTGCGCAGGTTTGTGTTATAAACTGTGTGTTGTGTGCAGGTGTGTGTTATAAACTGTGTGCTGTGTGCAGGTGTGTGTTATAAGCTGTGTGTTGTGTGCAGGTGTGTGTTATAAACTGTGTGCTGTGTGCAGGTGTGTGTTATAAACTGTGTGCTGTGTGCAGGTGTGTGTTATAAACTGTGTTGTGTGCAGGTGTGTGTTATAAAGTAAGTGTTGTGTGCAGGTGTGTGTTATAAACTGTGTGTTGTGTGCAGGTGTGTGTTATAAGCTGTGTGCTGTGTGCAGGTGTGTGTTATAAACTGTGTGTTGTGTGCAGGTGTGTGTTATAAACTGTGTGTTGTGTGCAGGTGTGTGTTATAAACTGTGTGTTGTGTGCAGGTGTGTGTTATAAACTGTGCTGTGTGCAGGTGTGTGTTATAAACTGTGTGCTGTGTGCAGGTGTGTGTTATAAACTGTGTGTTGTGTGCAGGTGTGTGTTATAAACTGTGTGTTGTGTGCAGGTGTGTGTGAGGACCTACGCATCCAGCGGTCACCAGCGCAGTGTCAACACCGCCGTGCGCGCCACTCTCAGCCAGATACTGGGAGACCTGGCACTACACACACACACACAGGTAACACAACTGGCACTACACACACACACACACACACACACACACACACACACACACACACACACACACACACACACACACACACACACACACACACACACTATATTAAACCTAGCATATATAGAAACAGCAGGATAAGATTTGTATTACCATTCAGCTGGCGGGTTTTACAACTGTATATACTGTAATATATATGTCTTAAATAAATAAAATAAGAACATAAAGTTGTGCTACTGTGTATAATATTTACCTTCTGAAGAGTTTTTACTGGTAAAACACAGTTGGCTGGTACTGGCCGTTTCACTTACACCTGGTACCACTGGTTTACACACCCAGGTACTGCACACTACAGGTTGTGTTTTTGTCTCTCAGGAATCAGAAGGTGATGATGTCCTCACCCCCCCACAGCAGAGAAAAGGTGAAACATCAGCACACACACACACACACACACACACACAAACACACACACCTACCAGTCACTTCATGTGTACTGCAGCGTTTGTTTATTAGTGTGTGTTATAATGTATGTATTAACGTGTGAATGTGTGTACAGACTTGTCGCCTAGCGACCAGCTTCTCTATGAGGACCTGGTGACCGTCCTCACTGTGTTCTGTGACAAGCTAGAGTCTGTTGACAGGTATTATTATTATTATTGGTATCATATTATTAGTATTAGTATAGTATTAGTAGTATACTATAGTATTAGTTTTAGTTAGTTAGTTAGTTGTCATCAGAGTAGTCACAGATATTATTACCTGTCTGTTGACAGTTATTATTATTAGTAGTAGTTTATTAGTATTATTATAAGTAGTAGTAGTATTGGTATTATTATTGTGTGTCTAATAATAAGTATGATTATTATGATTATTTTGATTATTATTAACATTATTATTATTAATAATATTGTGTGTCGAGTGATAATCATGATTATTATTATCATTATTAATAATGATATTATTAATATGAATATTGTGTGTCTAGTGATAATCAGCTGCTTCAGCTTCTCTACCTGGAGTCCATCCTCTCCATGCTAAGCAGCTCCCCACCCACAATGCACCTCTGCAGAGGATTCACTGACCTTATTTGGTATGACTGTCCTCTGACCTTATGGTATGACTGTTATCTGACTTTATATGGTTTGACTGTGATCTGACCTTATATGGTATGACTGTCCTCTGGCCTTCTATGGTATATACTAATGTATAAGTGAAACATAATTTCTACATATACTTTAATCGGATACATTATTATACATACATAGCTTTGTTTAACTGAATAATCCACATTGTTCCTGTCCAATCAGGAAGCAGCTGTGTCCATCCCTGGTTGTGATCATGGGAAACCCCGACAAAACCATCACTTCCCACCATGGCCACACGGGGGCGCCAGACCCCGACTCCCTCAAAGCGGCTCAGGGTACAGCAGCCAGAATAACCGTATATTCTATATTAAACACACTACATTCTATATTAAACACACTACATTCTATATTAAACACACTACATTCTATATTAAACACACTACATTCTATATTAAACACACCTACATTCTATATTAAACACACTACATTCTATATTAAACACACTACATTCTATATTAAACACACTACATTTTATGTTAAACACTACTTTCTATATATTAAAAACACTTAATTCTATATTGAACACACTGAGGAGAGAGGAGTGAGGAGAGTGGAGGAGGTGAGAGGAGGCGGCAGAGAAAGGACGAGAGAGATGGAGGACAGAGGAGGAGTGTTAACAGGTCTTTGTGTCTGCAGGTCCTGGTCCTGAGGGGGACTGGGTAGGAGGGGTGCTGGGTCAGGGCAGAGGGTCTGGCTGCTCCTCCGGCGCCCCCAGCAGGAGCCCAGCAGTGGTGAGGACTGTCTGCTACATGGCTGCAGAGCTGCTGCGCCTCCTCGGAGGAGTGGAGTCCATGAAGCCCGTCCTGCAGTCGCTCTTCCATCGCCTCCTCCTGTACCCACCTCCTCAACATCGCTCCCACGCCATACACATCATGAAGGAGGTAAGGAAGAGGAGGAGGAGGAGGGGAGGGGGAGGGGAGGAGGAGCAGGGGAAGGGGGGGGGCAGAAGGAGGAGGGGAGAAGGATGTGTGCTGTAGCTATATTATAATCTGTGTGTGTGTGTGTGTGTGTGTGTGTGTGTGTGTGTGTGTAGATCCTAGGTTGTCCTCAGCGTGTGTTTGACCTGGCTGCTCCCTGCGCGGTGGAGCCAGACAGGAAGCGGTCGTTCACCAAGAGGAAGTCCCACCTGGACCTGCTCCGACTGTCAGCCATTATACTATAGTACTATCATTACTGTTGATCACTGATCATTATGTCTCATTACTATTGATCACTGATCATTATGTCTCTGTTCTACGTATAACAAGGTTAATATTTTACTATTTCACAGTAGGATTAATGTAATTGTTATTATGTCCATACTTTTATATAATGAATCATGACATGATTAATATGTTTGGTTTGCATATTATAAGTTATGTTGTTAGTTTTATACAGAGCATCTGGTTTACGTCACATTGTTACAGCTCATAATGTTTCCTTAACTGTCTGTCTCTTAACTGTTATTATATATGTGTGTGTGTGTCTAACTTAACTATTTGTTTGTGTGTGTGTGTGTGAGTGTGTGTGTCTTATTTAACTGTCTGTTTATATGTGTTTGTCTAACTAAACTGTCTGTTTATATGTGTTTGTCTAACTAAACTGTCTGTTGATATGTGTGTGTGTCTACAGGGTGATGGATGGAGTGAGTGAGGCGTGTGTTAAAGGAGGTATAGAAGCGTGTTACTCCTCTGTCGCTTGCTCCTGCTCCCTCCTCCACTCCCTGCACCTCCTCTCCCAGGGCCAGGGGCTCCAACCTGACCAGGTAACACCTATGCCCACCAACCACATCTAGCCACGCCCACCAACCACATCTAGCAATGTCCAACCACATATAGCCACACCCCAACTACATCTAGCAACGCCCCAACCACATATAGCCACACCCCAACTACATCTAGCAACGCCCCAACCACATCTAGCCACACCCCTAACCAGATCTAGCCTCTAGACATGGCCCTTACCACACCTAGCCATGCCCCTAACCACATTGAGTCATGCCCCTATCTAGCCACGCCCCTCTCTAGCCACGCCCCTCTCTAGCCACGCCCCTCTACCATCTGCTCTTCCGCAGGCGCGTCTGATCCTCAGCCGATTGGAGGATCTGAAGGAAGGGGCAGAGTCTATGCGGGAGCTGATGGAGGCGAATCAGAGGCGTGTCCTGTCTTCTGAGCATGCTCAGTGGGAGCCCTTGGAGCGCAGTCCCGACGTCAGCATCAGCATCACCACGGAAACAGGCCAGACTACTGTGGAGCTGGAGGCGGAGCTGGGCTGTCCCACTCCTGAGGAGCCACGCCTCCCCTCTCCTTCAGCCTGCCGCCGATTGGATGAGAGCAGGCAGGAGGTGGAGCCTGCTGTTGGTGGGGCTAGGGAGGCAGGGGGGAGGGGCCGGAGGGTGGTACCACCTGACGTGGTTCAGCGAAGCCACGCCCTTGTCTATCCTGACATCACCAACTTCCTGTCTGTGGAATCCAGGGGTCACCATGGGGTCGAATCCCGCTACAGCGAGAGCAATTTCAGGTTCTTATATATTGTCATTCATATAATATTATGTGTATTATTATATGTATTATATATTATTATTCATATTATGGCTGACAATCAGCCCTCTCTCACCTAGCTCTACCTACATGCACCAGTAGATGCTGCTGCCAAGATGGCTGACTATCAGCCAACTGCTAAAAACAACCACACACACGTCTGTAATTGTGATCTTCTTTACGGCATAAATAACATCATATCATGAATCAAAAATCACGTCTTGCTACATCTATAAGCAGCGATATTTTATTCCTCGAATGAGATGCTTAAGCTGCATAAGTAAACTCTGAATATATAGTTCAGTACATCCCCATAAACCGCCCGAGGTGAAGTTATTAAGATATTTAAATAATTAGCGTGTTCAATAGTTCTAGTTCTACATTCACAGTGTGTCTGTCTGTCTGCCTGCCTGTCTGTCTGTCTAGTGTGGAGGAGCAGGAGGTGTCGAGGGTGGAGCTAGAGTCATGTGACCAGTACTCCATGGCTGCAGAAAAGGACTCTGGGCGTTCTGACGTGTCTGACATGGGCTCAGACAGCGTCTCGTTGGCAGACGACGAACAGGACACGCCCCCCGGGGGCCACGCCCACCGCACGCTGCGCTCCGCTGCCCTGTCACTCAAACTGCTCCGCAACCAAGAAGCAGACCAGCACAGTGCCAGGCTCTTCGTCCAATCACTGGCGACACTGATGCCCCGCCTCCTAGCCTTGAGTGACCCTGTCCAAGTGGACCTCCTCCTGCAGAACTCCTCCTCCTCCTTCTGTTCCGGACTACAGGCTGGTTAGAACCTAGAGAACCCTAAACCCCTGTATAGATCCTCCTTATAGAACCTCCTTGTAGAACCTCCTTAGAGAACCTCCCTATATTACCTTTCTCTATAGCTACGAGTCTGTACCTTTCTCTATAGCTATGAGTCTGTACCTTTCTCTATAGCTATGAGTCTGTACCTTTCTCTATAGCTACGAGTCTGTACCTTTCTCTATAGCTGAGTCTGTACCTTTCTCTATAGCTATGAGTCTGTACCTTTCTCTATAGCTATGAGTCTGTACCTTTCTCTATAGCTATGAGTCTGTACCTTTCTCTATAGCTATGAGTCTGTACCTTTCTCTATAGCTATGAGTCTGTACCTTTCTCTATAGCTATGAGTCTGTACCTTTCTCTATAGCTACGAGTCTGTACCTTTCTCTATAGCTATGAGTCTGTACCTTTCTCTATAGCTATGAGTCTGTACCTTTCTCTATAGCTACTAGTCTGTATCTTTCTCTATAGCTATGAGTCTGTACCTTTCTCTATAGCTACTAGTCTGTACCTTTCTCTATAGCTATGAGTCTGTACCTTTCTCTACAGCTATGAGTCTGTACCTTTCTCTCTAGGAGGGGTCCATTCTCCAGGCTTCGAGGGGGGGGACAGTCTGAGCTGTCGGTCCCTGATGAATGCAGATGGTCTGTACCTCGTGTCGTATTACGCTCTGCTGCTCAACCTGAAGCTCTGCTGCTGTGATCACTACCGCCAGCCCTCCCCCCTCCCCCCGGCCCTGAGCCAGGTAACCCCCTTACCCTCTAACCCTCACCCTCTAACCCTACCCCTCTAACCCTACCCTCTAACCATAACCCTCTAACCCTACCCCTCTAACCCTCACCCTCTAACCCTACCCCTCTAACCCTAACCCTCTAACCCTTACCCTCTAACCATAACCCTCACCCTCTAACCCTAACCCTCTAACCATAACCCTCTAACCCTAACCCTCTAACCATAACCCTCTAACCATAACCCTCTAACCCTCACCCTCTAACCCTACCCCTCTAACACTATCCCTCTAACCCTCACCCTCTAACCCTCACCCTCTAACCATAACCCTCTAACCCTAACCCTCTAACCCTACCCCTCTAACCCTAACCCTCTAACCATAACCCTCTAACCATAACCCTCTAACCCTACCCCTCTAACCCTACGCCTCTAACACTATCCCTCTAACCCTCACCCTCTAACCCTACCCCTCTAACCCTACCCCTCTAACCCTCACCCTCTAACCCTCACCCTCTAACCCTACCCATCTAACCATAACCCTCTAACCCTAACCCTCTAACCCTAACCCTCTAACCCTACCCCTCTAACACTATCCCTCTAACCCTCACCCTCTAACCATAACCCTCTAACCCTAACCCTCTAACCCTACCCCTCTAACCCTAACCCTCTAACCATAACCCTCTAACCATAACCCTCTAACCCTACCCCTCTAACCCTACCCCTCTAACACTATCCCTCTAACCCTCACCCTCTAACCCTACCCCTCTAACCCTAACCCTCTAACCATAACCCTCTAACCCTAACCCTCTAACCCTACCCCTCTAACCCTACCCCTCTAACCCTCACCCTCTAACCCTCACCCTCTAACCCTACCCATCTAACCATAACCCTCTAACCCTAACCCTCTAACCCTAACCCTCTAACCCTAACCCTCTAACCCTACCCATCTAACCATAACCCTCTAACCCTAACCCTCTAACCCTAACCCTCTAACCCTAACCCTCTAACCCTACCCATCTAACTCTACCCCTCTAACCCTACCCATCTAACCCTACCCCTCTAACCATAACCCTCTAACCCTACCCCTCTAACCATAACCCTCTAACCCTACCCCTCTAACCCTAACCCTCTAACCCTACCCCTCTAACCATAACCCTCTAACCCTAACCCTCTAACCCTAACCCTCTAACCCTAACCCTCTAACCCTACCCATCTAACCCTACCCCTCTAACCCTACCCATCTAACCCTACCCCTCTAACCATAACCCTCTAACCCTACCCCTCTAACCATAACCCTCTAACCCTACCCCTCTAACCCTCACCCTCTAACCCTACCCCTCTAACCCTACCCATCTAACCCTACCCCTCTAACCCTACCCATCTAACCCTACCCCTCTAACCATAACCCTCTAACCCTACCCCTCTAACCATAACCCTCTAACCCTACCCCTCTAACCATAACCCTCTAACCATAATCCTCTAACCCTACTCCTCTAACCCTCACCCTCTAACCCTACCCCTCTAACCCTACCCATCTAACCATAACCCTCTAACCCTACCCATCTAACCCTAACCATCTAACCCTAACCCTCTAACCCTCACCCTCTAACCCTCACCCTCTAACCCTAACCCTCTAACCCTCACCCTCTAACCCTTACCCTCTAACCATAACCCTCTAACCATAACCCTCTAACCCTACCCCTCTAACCCTACCCATCTAACCCTAACCATCTAACCATAACCCTCTAACCCTAACCCTCTAACCCTAACCCTCTAACCCTATCTCCCTGTTGTTGCTGTGTGTGCAGAAGGAGTTTGTGCGTGAGATCCAGGGCAGCGGGGTGGTGGTGGTTCTGTCTCAGGTGTGGATTGACGAGCTGTACCAGCAGGTTCTGCTGAGGAACCTTCTGGGAGATGCTGGCTACCGGAACAAACACACCCTGACGCTAGTTAGCATGCTATTAGGTACATATGCACAACCTGATGCTAACTAGCATCCTTACATGTACATATACACACCCTGACGCTAGTTAGCATACTCACAGGTACATATACACACCCTGACGCTAGTTAGCATGCTAACAGGTACATATACACACCCTGACGCTAGTTAGCATGCTAACAGGTACATATACACACCCTGACGCTAGTTAGCATGCTAACAGGTACATATACACACCATGACGCTAGCTAGCATGCTAACAGGTACATATACACACCCTGACGCTAGCTAGCATGCTAACAGGTACATATACACACCCTGACGCTAGCTAGCATGCTAACAGGTACATATACACACCCTGAAGCTAGCTTGCATCCTAATACGTACATACACACACCCTGACACTAGTTAGCACGCTAACAGGTACATTTACACACCCTGATGCTAGCTAGCATGCTAACAAGTACATTTACACACCCTGATGCTAGCTAGCATGCTAACGGGTATATGCACACCTTGAAGCTAGCTAACGTGCTAACAGATACATATACACACCCTGACACTAGTTAGCATGCTAACATGTACATATACATACCCTGATGCTAGCTAGCGTGCTAACAGGTGTTTCCATCGCAGACGTCGACGGTCTGGGCAGCAGCGCTATTGGAGCTCAGCTGAGGAATTCCAGCCAGTCAGCATTCAGCTGTGATAAGCGTTCCAGCCAATCAGCACTTGGCGCTAGCCGGATCAACAGTGACGCCGCTCTGGCAGGTTAGATGTTTAGATGTTTAGTGTGTGTGTGTGTGAAGATAGTCTAGTCCTAACTAGACCTTGGTACTCATTACATTCATACTAAAGGTCTAGAACTGCTATAGCCTAGTCCTAACTAGACCTTGGTACTCATTACATTCATACTAAAGGTCTAGAACTGCTATAGTCTAGTCCTAACTAGACCTTGGTACTCATTACATTCATACTAAAGGTCTAGAACTGCTATAGTCTAGTCCTAACTAGACCTTGGTACTCATTACATTCATACTAAAGGTCTAGAACTGCTATAGCCTAGTCCTAACTAGACCTTGGTACTCATTACATTCATACTAAAGGTCTAGAACTGCTATAGCCTAGTCCTAACTAGACCTTGGTACTCATTACATTCATACTAAAGGTCTAGACCTGCTATAGTCTAGTCCTAACTAGACCTTGGTACTCAGTACATTCATACTAAAGGTCTAGCAGTGCTGTAGAGACAAACGATGTCTCACTTGAAGGCGGGTGCTGTTGAAGTTTAAAACCTATTGGCTCTGCCCAGTGCCACTCTGGATCTGCCTTAACCAATCGCTAACGTTTGGTCGTGACGTATTTCATGCGCCGGAAACCACGTTGCTCGCAGTATACAAACGGCAGATGCAGTGAGCATAGGGTTGTGTGGAGATGTCTGTTAGCGATGGCTGCAGGCTTTGTTCATCCAATTTAAGAGTTGTAGGAACATAGGGTCATTCTAAATGAATCTTTGATAGTAAAGACCAAGATAATGCTCAACTATCGAAGCTGGGTCTCGTCATTGCTAATACGTCACTGTTCTCAGGCCGCGCCTCCTGTTCGCCTCACTCCCAGACCTAGTACTGAAGTGAAATGAAAATTGAGCGGAAGTACGGAGGCGGGCGGAACCAGGCTAGTGTGAAGAGGGGTGCTAGTCAGAGTCATGTCTGACAAATAATAACTAAACATAAAAAGAAAATAGCTCAGACTAAAAATGTAGTAAGGAAATATATGTAACCAAAAACCAGCAATACAAATGGTCCACAACTCAACTCCTTTCAATAAGTGCGTTAAATCTGTCAAGCAAAACACAATGTTGGTGTGTGTGTGTGTGTGTGTTTGTCCTCATTCTCAGAGTTGTCTCCACTTAGTAAGAGTCTGTTGATTCCCCACAACAATCCAGTTCCACAAACATTAAAGAAAAGGACAACTCAAACAAAACCAGGACATCAGAAATGAAATAACAGCGTCTGTATTCGCAGTTTAATAACAGTGATTATTTACAAGATGTACTCCCGGTACTCATGGTAACACAACTCACGTGTGAGTGTATATTTACATATATATCTGTACTGTATCAGTGTTAATATATTATATATAAATGTGTGTGTGCAGGGTGTGTGTTCTCGCGCTACGTTCTGACGGGGGTGTGGAGGAACCTGATAGAGGTGTTGTCGGCGTGTTTGACGGGTCCGGTCGGGGTCGGAGGTCAGAGCCAGAGAGAGCGGGACACCATCTGCCTCAGCCTGGACGGCCTCCGCAAGGCCGCTGCACTCAGCTGTTCCCTCGGTAACCACCACACCACAACCACAGCTGTTCCCTCGGTAACCACCACAGCACACATACAGCTGTGTGGTGGTTCCCTCGGTAACCACCACACCACAACCACAGCTGTTCCCTCGGTAACCACCACACCACAACCACAGCTGTGTGGTGGTTCCCTCGGTAACCACCACACCACAACCACAGCTGTTCCCTCGGTAACCACCACACCACAACCACAGCTGTTCCCTCGGAAACCACCACACCATAACCACAGCTGTTCCCTCGGTAACCACCACACCATAACTACAGCTGTTCCCTCGGTAACCACCACACAGGCTGTGTTGGTTTTTGGTTGTCCCTATCTTTTGACTGTCAAAGCATGAACATAACCATAACCATAAACACTACCAATTAATACACCATAACACCTACCATACCATAACCACTACTACACCATAACCACACTATAACTACTTCCATACCATAACCACTACCATAACTAAAACCATGACCACACCATAACCACTACTTAGTACTAGTAGAGCACAGATATCACTGACTAACGTGTTTGTGTGTGTGTGTGTGTGTGTGTGTGTGTGTGTGTCTGTAGGTGTGGCTGCTAACTGTGTGTCAGCTGTAGCCCAGATGGCTGCAGCATCCTGCGTTCAGGAAGACAGAGAGACAGGAGGAGACCCCAACACACACGGTAACACACACGCACGCACGCACACACACACACACACACACACACACACACACACACACACACACACACACACACACACACACACACACACACACACACACACACAGTAACACACACGTGAAATTGTGCATATGTGCACACAC
>JAOPHQ010000719.1:15000-32502 GCA_030340625.1 Merluccius polli
TGTGTGTTTCATCCATGACCTTCTGACGGAGGTGTTGACCAGCTGGGCGGAGCCTCCGCACTTCCACTTTAATGAGGCGCTCTTCAGACCCTTCCAACACATCCTGCAGCTGGAGCTGTGTGACGAAGACGTACAAGACCAGGTATAGCGATGTCACCACCGGCAACACACTATATAGTATGTACTATATACTATATAGTGTGTACTACATAGTACATACTATATAGTATATACTTTGTTGTACTATATGATGTACTATATGATGTGTGTTGCAGGTTGTGACGTCGCTGGGCCAGCTGGTGGAGGCGTGTTCTCCTCAGATCCTCTCAGGGTGGAGACCGCTGTTCAGCGCCCTGCGTACCCTACACACACACAGCCTGGGTACACACACACATACACACACACACAGCCTGGGTACACACACACATACACACACAGCCTGGGTACACACACACACACACACACACACACACACAGCCTGGGTACACACACACATACACACACAGCCTGGGTACACACACACAAGCACACAGCCTAGGTACACACACACACACACTCACACACACACACAGCCTGGGTACACACACACATACACACACAGCCTGGGTACACACACACATACACACACAGCCTGGGTACACACACACAAGCACACAGCCTAGGTACACACACACACACTCACAGCCTGGGTACACACACACACTCACAGCCTGGGTACACACACACACACACACACAGCCTGGGTACACACCCACACACACACACACACACACACACACACACACACAGCCTGGGTACACACACACACACACACACACACACACACACTCACAGCCTGGGTACACACACATACACACAGCCTGGGTACACACACACACACACACACAGCCTGGGTACACACACAACCTGGGCACACACACACACACACACACACTCAGCCTGGGTACACACACACACACACACACACACACACACAGCCTGGGTACACACACACACACAGCCTGGGTACACACACACACACACACACACACACATGTACACACACATGTACACACATATGATGGCTGTTAGTCTGAGTGAATCTGATTGGCTGTCTGCAGGTGGGCCCAACGCTCCAGTGTTCGACGTGTTCGAGGCGTTCATCACCACAGACAACAGCCAGGTGTTCGCCAACGCAGCCACTGACTACATCATGTGTCTCATCAAGTTCATCAAAGGCTTAGGTGGTTCTCTCTGACATCACGTCCTGTTCTCTCTGACATCACGTCCTGTTGTCTCTGACATCACGTCCTGTTGTCTCTGACATCATATACTCTTCTCTCTGGCATCACGTCCTGTTCTCTCTGACATCACGTCCTGTTCTCTCTGACATCACGTCCTGTTGTCTCTGACATCATATACTCTTCTCTCTGGCATCACGTCCTGTTCTCTCTGACATCACGTCCTGTTCTCTCTGACATCACGTCCTGTTCTCTCTGACATCACGTCCTGTTGTCTCTGACATCACGTCCTGTTGTCTCTGACATCATATACTCTTCTCTCTGACATCACGTCCTGTTCTCTCTGACATCACGTCCTGTTCTCTCTGACATCACGTCCTGTTCTCGCTGAAATCACATCCTGTTCTCAGCTGTCCTGGTGTGTAGCCTTCATGGAAACGTTATGGGGTGTGTGTGTGTGTGTGTGTGTGTGTGTGTGTGTGTGTGTGTGTGTTCGGTTTCAGGAGAAGAGATAGGAGACTGTGTACACAGCTCCTCCTACAGCTCCGCAGACCTCTGCCTACCTGCCCTCAACTACCTGCACAGGTGTTCCCAGGTAGTTGAAACGCATGTATATATAGAAAGATATATATATATATATATGTACATGCATGCTGGTGATTGCTGTGGTTACTACTATGGATTATACACATTAAAAATAGCCATCATACCCTTTCCTCATTGATCTCATAACCAACACGTAGAGAAGAGAACTAAAGCGGCCATGTTATTTTATCAGCTGCTTGCTAAAATCTACAAGATGGCGACCAAGCCCATGTTCCTGGGGGCACGTCTAGCCAGCCTGCCAATCAGATCGCAGGATCGCTCCTTCAGCAGCGATGATGAAATGGATTGTGTACTACAAGAGTTTGATGATGAAACAGGTAAAATAAAACGCTTCTTTCTTTCTTAAACAGGATTTACACATGTACAACCCAGGTGTGAATCCTGTTTAAACACGTTTGATCCAGTGTGAATCTGGTTTAAACACGTTTGATCCAGTGTGAATCTGGTTTAAACAGGTTTGATCCAGTGTGAATCTGATTTAAACAGGTTTGATCCAGTGTGAATCCTGTCTAAACAGGTTTGATCCATTGTGAATCTGGTTCAAACAGGATTGATCCAGTGTGGATCTGGTTTAAACAGGTTTGTTCCGGGTGTGAATCTGGTTTAAACAGGTTTGATCCAGTGTGAATCTGGTTTAAACAGGTTTGATCCAGTGTGAATCTGGTTTAAATAGGTTTGATCCAGTGTGAATTTGGTTTAAACAGGTTCGATCCAGTGTGGATCTGGTTTAAATAGGTTTGATTCAGTGTGGATCTGGTTTGAATAGGTTTGATCCAGTGTGAATCTGGTTTGAATAGGTTTGATCCAGGTGTGGATCCTGTTGTTGGAACAGCTGACTGCAGCTGTGTCTAACTGTCCTCGACACCACCAGCCTCCAACTCTACAACTTCTCTTCACCCTGCTGAGAGAACTCACCTCTGTCCCAGGTAACATTACTGCCTTCACCTCGCCTGTGTACCAGGTAGTAATACACAGTACTACAGTTATACACAGTACTACACAGTAATACACAGTACTACAGTTATACACAGTACTACACGGTACTACACAGTAATACACAGTACTACTCAGTACTACTCAGTACTACACAGTACTACACAGTACACAGTACTTCTCTTCCTGTAGGTCCAGGGTTTGCGGTGTTGGCCGTGGTCCAGCTGCTACTTCCTGTGATGTCACTGTGGCTCCAGCGTAGTCATGGCGACCACTCCTACTGGGATGCTGCCGGGGGCAACTTCAAACATGCCATCGGCCTATCATGTGAGCTGGTGGTGGATCACCTGACCAGCCTCACCCAATCAGGTCTGTCTGTGTGCCTGTCTGCCTCTCGGCCTGTCTGTCTGTTTGTATATTAGAAAGTCTTTAAAGTGACAATGTGTAAGATTTGTGCCTCTATCCGTTGCTATCACTCGGCAGGATTATCTGTGTGTGATTATTAGTGTGTGTGTGTGTGTGTGTGTGTGTGTGTGTGTGTGTGTGTGTGTGTGTGTGCAGGTTATGAGTCTCTGATGAATGTGATGTTGAAGGACCTCCTGAAGCTGCTGGTCTCCTGTGTGTCAGAACCTGCAGAGACCATCTCTAGAGTAGGCTGCTCCTGTATCAGGTACACACACACACACTCCTGTATCAGGTACACACACACACACACTCCTGTATCAGGTACACACACACACACACACACACACACACACACACACACACACACACACACACTCCTGTATCAGGTACATACACACACACACTCCTGTATCAGGTACATACACACACACACACAGGTATGTGTTAGTGATGGTCTCTCTCTCTCTCTCTCTCTCTCTCCAGGTATGTGTTGGTGAGTGGAGGTCCGGTGTTCACGGAGGAGATGTGGAGGTTGGCGTGTTGCGCTCTACAGGATGCCTTCTCAGTAACACTGGAGCCTGTCAAGGTACACACACCTGGTACACTCACCTGGTAAAGACAGGTAATTAGACAGTACAGCAGGTAGGGATGAGACGGTACACATTCAGGACACGTCTCTCTGTCTGTAGAAGCTGTTGCTGTGCTTCAGGACAGACGGTGTCTCTGGAGACGCGTGTGAGGTGAAGGTCGCCGCTCCGTCCCACTCGGCCTCCGCTGAGGCTGAGTACTGGAGGATCAGAGCGATGGCCCAGCAGGTACTGTGGACCAGCTATTCAACATTTAGGCCGAATAAACATCGTTTCCCACCTGAATTCAGAAGATTTGGTCGGGTTCAGGGGTGAGGTTTCTACTTTGTTGCATTTTTCATTCGGTTCGGTTAGCGGTCACACGTCACATGTGGAACCGGCTGCTCGTCTATTGGACAGAAAGTCAGAGGGAAACTCAGATTGTTGCGGACAGTAATAATGGAGCAGCAACTTTGTGCGGTCTTGGGCTTTTTCATTTTGCTTTGGTGTTCCTACAAATTAAAAATAAAAGAAGAAAGCCAACAGTATGAGTGCCTGATGAGAGAGGGTTAGGGGGAGGGTAGTGTTAGGTTGGTTACTGCTACTACTGTACTAATGTGTGTGTGTTTGTGTGTGTGTGTGTGTGTGTGCAGGTGTTCCTGCTGGACTCTCAGTGCTCTCCTAAAACACCCAATCACAAGGAGGGCTTTGAGCATGCTCAGTCCTGCGTGCTCATCATCGAGCTGCCTGCTGACGGACACACTCAAAGAAGGTACACACACACACACACACACACACACACACACACACACACACACACACACACACACACACACATATATATAAATAGCAACAGATAAACTAATTTTACAAGTGTTTCCTCCTCCATGCTGCTCATGACAGGAAAATTGGGTAAGTAAACTCACCTACTTACCTACTGGGCTAAGACTGAGGGACTAGAACCTACTGAGTTTAGACTGAGGGACTAGTACCTATTGGGTTAGACTGAGGGACTAAAACCTACTGGGTTAGACTGAGGGACTAGAACCTATTGGGTTAGACTGAGGGACTAAAACCTACTGGGTTAGACTGAGGGACTAGAACCTACTGAGTTTAGACTGAGGGACTAGTACCTATTGGGTTAGACTGAGGGACTAGAACCTACTGGGATTAGACTGAGGGAGTAGTACCTACTGGGGTTAGACTGAGGGACTAGTACGTACTTGGTTAGACTGAGGGACTAGAACCTACTGGGATTAGACTGAGGGCCTAGAATATACTAGGGACTAGAACCTACTGAGGGACTAGAGCCTACTGAGGTTAGACTGGGGGACTAGAACCTACTGGAGGACTAGAACCTACTGAGGGACTAGAACCTACTGGGGGACTAGCACCTACTGGGGGACTAGGACCTACTGAGGGACTAGAACCTACTGGGGGACTAGCACCTACTGAGGGACTAGGACCTACTGGGGGACTAGCATGTAACCCTATTGTTGCGTGTCTGTAGGATTCCCTTCCGGAACATCGTTGTGAGCCTGCTGTCCCACCAGGTCCTCCTCCAGAACCTCTATGACATCCTGCTGGAGGAGGTCGTCACGCATCCCCAAGGTCATGACAGGGTCACTCCTGTGACCTGTGACCCAGGCAGGCCCTCCACAGGCTTCCTACACTACCTCTCCATGAGCAACCTGGCTGTCGTCTTAGACCTGCTGCGAGACTCCTACAAGTAACTGCTCTCTGTACTCTCTGTTCTGTTCTCTGGTCTCTCTGGTCTCTCTGGTCTCTGTGGTCTTCCTCTCTTGGAGCGTGATTGATTAGTGCTGATTGGTCCATCCACTTTTGATATCGGACTGGTCTACCTAGTCAGCATGCTGTGGCAGCAGAGGCTCAGGTGGTAGAGCAGGTTGTCTGGCAACTGGAGGGTTGCCGGTTTAATCCCCCTCAGCAAGACACCTAATCCTAACTGCTCCCGACCAGCTGGCTGTTCCCTTGCATGGTTCAATGTGAATGTGTGTATGACTGTGTGCATGAATGTGTATATGAAGGGGGAATGTGAGGCACTAATTGTAAAGCGCGTTGAATGGCCAGGTCAGAAAAGTACTATATAACTGCTGTCCATTTACCAGTGACCATGCTGAATATTAAAAGGAAACGGCTAGTTAAAGAAGGAGCAGCTACAGCTAGCTTATGGTATATTTATCCATATTTCCACCGTTGTTCTTCTCCTCCCAGGACTGCACGGGACTTTGACTCGCGGCCGGGTCTGAAGTATCTGCTCATGAAGGTGTCGGGGGTGTGCGGTGCCGCTAACCTCTACCGCCAGTCAGCCATGAGCTTCAACCTGTACTTCCAGACGCTCCTTTGTGCCTTGCTCAGCCAAGCAGACAGCATGACGTCCCAACAGGTAGCCTAGCAGATAGCATGTAGCATCACCTAGCAGACACCATGACTTCCCAACAGGTAGCCTAGCAGATCTCTCTCTGTCTCTGTCTCTGTCTCTCTCTCTGTCTCTCTCTCTCTCTCTCTCTCTCTCTCTCTTATGTTAACTCTATGACTCTCTATCAGGTAAAGAGGGTGGTGTTTGAGGAGGAAGAGGGAACCTCAGACTCCTCCCAGCCGGGATCTGCTTCCTCTGAGGATGAAGACATCTTTGAAGAGACAGCACAGGTTATACACACACACACACACACACACACACACACACACACATTCCCTTGTCAACCCTCTCAGTGGTTGGTGTGTAGTATGTTCACCTCCCCCCCCCCCCCCCCCCCCCCCCCCCCACCCAGGTGAGTCCCCCGCGCGGTGGGCGCATCCGGCGGCCAGCGTGGTCGCCCCCGCAGCCCGTCCCCTCCCCCGGCGGGGGGGGCGGGGGGGCCAGAGTGGGCGTGGCTAGTGCGCAGGCTGCAGCGTCTGTGTGTGGAGCTGAGCAAGAGCTACATACACATGAACCAGGAGCAGGAGGGGGGGACCGTGTTCCTCTTCCCCTCAGAGACCTCCTCCCCCACCTCCTGTAGGAGCACGCCCCTGGAGGAGGCGGGGCTTAGGGGACAGGGGGCGGAGATAACAAGCAGCTCCCCAGGAGAAACCACACCCACTCCCAGCCCAGGAGTCAGGTATCACTATCACTCAATCACTATCTATCACTATAACTCTATTACTGTCTATCACTCTATCACTATCTATCACTCTATCACTATCTATCACTATCAATCACTATATCACTATCACTATCTTTCACTATATCACTCTTTCACTAGCTATCACTCTGTCATTATTTATCACTATCACTATGTATCACTAACTATATCACTCTACATATCACTATCTGTCTGTCTCTTTATCTGTCTCTCTGTCTTGCAGCTCAGCTAGTCTTCCTCAGTCTGTGGTGTCGGACCTGAGGGTCCCTGGTGGGGAGGGGAGGCGGGAGGCGGAGGGGAGGCGGGAGGCGGAGGGGAGGCGGGAGGCGGAGGGGAGGCGCGAGGCGGAGGGGAGGCGCGAGGGAGAGGGGAGGAGGGAGTGGTGGGACAGCCTGGGGGGTGAAAGCAGTCTGAGTCGCCTGCTGCAGGGTTACAAACTGAGAAGACAGAACCAGAACCAGCAGGGCCGCCTCAACCTGTTCATGGCTGCCCCAGACCGGGGGCCCCCCCAGCAGACCCCCGCCCTCAGACACTCTGTCAGCGCCGGTCCAGAGGTCCTGAGGCCAGAGAGGCCTCGCTCCGGCTCCTCGGCCAGCAGCTCCCTGAGAGACCAGCAGGCCCAGAACCAGGTGTGTGTGTGTGTGTGTGTGTGTGTCTGCGTGTGTGTGTGTGTGCGTTCTTGCGTGCGACTTTAGTATTAATGTGTTGATCCATTGCAGGCGTGGACCAACATGGTCCTGGCTGTCCTCAACCAGGTCCTCATGCTGTGTGATTCGTCGTTCCTGGCGCTGCAGCCGGTCTTCTACCCCTGCTTCAGTCAGCTGACCTGCCACGCCCTCGAGCCCCGCCTCCGCACCGCCCTGCGCGACTGGCTGCTGCGCCTCGGCACACTCTATGACATCACCGCATGATGTCATCCCTGTTTGTTGCCATGACCGTGTGATGTCATCACTATGTGAAGTCATCACCAAGTGACGATATCACTGTGTGACATCACCACTAGCTGATGTCATCACTGCGAGACGGCATCTCCGACCCTTAACCTAACCCTATAGAAGAAGTGGTTCTGTTGAGTTAAGCCAGGAGGGGTCTGTCTACCTGTCTGTCTGAAACCTGTCTCTGTCTGACACCTGTCTACCTGTCTGTCTGACACCTGTCTGTCTACCTGTCTGTCTACCTGTCTGTCTGTCTGTCTGTCTGACACCTGTCTACTTGTCTGTCTGTCTACCTGTCTGTCTGACACCTCTCTTTCTGTTTACCTGTCTGTATGGCTACCTGTCTGTCTGACACCTGTCTGTCTGTCTTTCAACCTGTTTGTCTGCTCTCAATGTCTATGCTTTCTGATGCCGCTAATAAAATGCTCCTGGATGATGTCATCCACAGCCAATCATCTTGTGGACGTGGTGTTTATGATATATATTATATGTATTCCATAGAACATGCCTAATTAAATTATTAATGATAACACTTAACAAACTGTCTGCACATTATGTCTGTCTGTCTGACTGACTGATTGCCTGTTTGACTGTGTGTCTGTCTTGCGGACTGACTGAATGACTGATTGACTGACTGACTGACTGCCTGTCAGTCAGTCACTCCCAGCATGTTGTTGGTCTTCAGGTTGTTGTGTTTAAAAGATCGTTCCTCTGTTCCTTCCCTGAGTTAAAACATGTTTAATCTACAGCTTACTGGGTGCTTACTGACCTACTAGTGAGGCTACAACATATAGACGATCCTTACACCATCCTCTCTCTCTGTCTCTCTGTCTCTCTGTCTCTCTGTCTCTCTCTCTCTCTCTCTCTCTCTCTCTCTCTCTTTCTCTCTCTGTCTGTCTGTCTCTGTATCTGTATCTGTATCTCTCTCTCTCTCTCTCTCTCTCTCACTCTCGCTATATCTGAGCTATATTCTTTTTAGGGAGACCAGAAAGTAGAGTATTACAATAGTCAATCTTGCAGGTAATACAGTCATGCATAAGTGTCTCTGTGTTGGCTTGGTCACACTCTGGCAATGTTTTTAAGATGATAAAATGCATTCTTAGGTGTTTTACTTGTTGACAGGGGTTTAATGCCAATGCAATGCATTAAAGTTTTGGCTCTCTGAGCTTTAGGACCAATAACCAAGACTTCCGTTTCTTCCTGATTGAGCTATAGAAAATGATCTGCCATCCATAGCTGATATCTAAAATACAGTTAAAAAAGTGCATATATTGGCCCCTAGTCATCAGGAGACAGGGAAATGTAAAGCTGTGAGTCATCAGCATTATGCCTCCTGATGACATTTCCAAGTGGCAGCATGTAAAGGTTAAAAAGTGTAGGACCTAAAATTGAACCTTGAGGAATACCACAATTAATTGTATAGCTTTAAGATGAGCATTCATCAATGTTTCCAAAACATTCACTATCAGTCAGATAAGATTTGAACCTACAGGCTATATTCTGGTAAAGAGCATATATTTCTATGGCTTTAGCTCCTCGCTTGTAGCTGATAAACTAGTGGTTCCACTAAAGATTAGAGGTGAAAAAAGCGATGTCGTTTATGAAATGAACACTTGGTGAAATGTAATTTCGCATAAATCCAGCTGCGGCCATCTGTTGCAGCTCATGTAGTGTGAGGCTGAACAGCTGTTAATCCTGCGGGGAGGAGATCAGCCTGATTCTTCATCTGTCACTGTCCGGGTCCTCCTGCACCGCTCCTCTGCTCCCTCTCGCCAGCGCTGATATTTTGATGTAGTATTGTTTTATGTAGTGTGTACAATTATTTTATTTGCATTGAGTATTGTTGGGTAATGGGCGTCATACTGGACAGCAGCTGGATGAAGTTCGGTCCTGCGGAGCGAGACTCTCTGGAGTGGTCGCCTGGCCCTCCCGCCTTGCTGTCCACCGACAGACTGCCTGTAAGTACTGCTTTACTATGTAGGCCTCAACCCGCTTTACTACAGTACCGCTTTACTATGTAGGCCTCAACCCGCTTTACTACAGTACTGCTTTACTATGTAGGCCTCAACCCGCTTTACTACAGTACTGCTTTACTATGTAGGCCTCAACCCGCTTTACTGCAGTACTGCTTTACTAGAGTACTGCTTTACTAGAGTACTGCTTTACTAGAGTACTGCTTTACTAGAGTACTGCTTTACTAGAGTACTGCTTTACTATGTAGGCCTCAAACCGCTTTACTACAGTACTGCTTTACTAGAGTACTGCTTTACTATGTAGGCCTCAAACCGCTTTACTACAGTACTGCTTTACTATGTAGGCCTCAAACCGCTTTACTACTGTACTGCTTTACTACAGTACTGCTTTACTAAACCACTTTACTAGAGTACTGCTTTACTATGTAGGCCTCAAACCGTTACAGTACTGCTTTACTACAGTACTGCTTTATTACAGTACTGCTTTACTATGTAGGCCTCAACCCGCTTTACTGCAGTACTGCTTTACTAGAGTACTGCTTTACTAGAGTACTGCTTTACTAGAGTACTGCTTTACTAGAGTACTGCTTTACTAGAGTACTGCTTTACTATGTAGGCCTCAAACCGCTTTACTACAGTACTGCTTTACTAGAGTACTGCTTTACTATGTAGGCCTCAAACCGCTTTACTACAGTACTGCTTTACTATGTAGGCCTCAAACCGCTTTACTACTGTACTGCTTTACTACAGTACTGCTTTACTAAACCACTTTACTAGAGTACTGCTTTACTATGTAGGCCTCAAACCGTTACAGTACTGCTTTACTACAGTACTGCTTTATTACAGTACTGCTTCACTATAGCACTGCTTTACTACTGTAGGCTTCAAACCGCTTTACTACAGTACTGCTTTACTACTGTAGGCTTCAAACCACTTGACTACAGTACCGCTTTACCACAGTACTGCTTTACTACTTTACCACAGTGCTGCTTTACTACTTTAATACAGTACTGCTTTACTACTTTACCACAGTACTGCTTTACTACTTTACCACAGTACTGCTTTACTACTTTACCACAGTACTGCTTTACTACTTTACCACAGTACTGCTTTACTACTTTACCACAGTGCTGCTTTACTACTTTACCACAGTGCTGCTTTACTACTTTACCACAGTACTGCTTTACTACTTTACCACAGTACTGCTTTACTACTTTACCACAGTACTGCTTTACTACTTTACCACAGTGCTGCTTTACTACTTTACCACAGTGCTGCTTTACTACTTTACCACAGTACTGCTTTACTACTTTACCACAGTGCTGCTTTACTACTTTACCACAGTGCTGCTTTACTACTTTACCACAGTGCTGCTTTACTACTTTACCACAGTGCTGCTTTACTACTGTACTGCTTTACTACAGTACTGCTTTACTTCTTTAATACAGTACTACTTTACTACAGTACTGCTTTACTACCTGTAGGTCTATGTACTACTGTACTACCTGTAGGCCTAAATACTACTTTACTACCGTAGGTCTATGTACTACTGTACTTGCTTTAGGCCTAAATACTACTTTACTACCATAGGCCTATGCACTACTGTACTACATGTATACCTAAATACTACTTTACTACCCGTAGGCATATGCACTACTGTACTACATGTATACCTAAATACTACTTTACTACCCGTAGGCCTATGCACTACTGTACTACATGTAGACCTAAATACTACTTTACTACCCGTAGGCCTAAATACTACTTTACTACCCGTAGGCCTATGCACTACTGTACTACATGTAGACCTAAATACTACTTTACTACCAGTAGGCCTAAATACTACTTTACTACCAGTAGGCCTAAATACTACTTTACTACATGTAGGCATACTACTTTACTACGTGTTGGCCTTAATACTACTTTACTACCTGTTGGCCTAGTCATATTAGAGGTGTGACTTCATCCAGACATGATGTAGTAACTAGAGGTGATGTAGTAACTAGAGGTGATGTAGTAACTAGAGGTAATGTAGTTACTAGATGTAATGTAGTAACTATAGGTGATGTAGTAACTAGAGGTGACATAGTAGTAACAAGAGGTGATGTAGTAACTTCATCCAGACATGATGTAGTAACTAGAGGTGATGTAGTAACTAGAGGTAATGTAGTTACTAGAGGTAATGTAGTAACTATAGGTGGTGTAGTAACTAGAGGTGACATAGTAGTAACAAGAGGTGATGTCGTTTCTAGAGGTAATGTGGTAACTAGAGGTGATGTCGGAACTAGAGGTGATGTAGTAAATAGAGGTGTTGTGGTAACTAGAGGTGATGTAGTTTCTAGAGGTAATGTGGTAACTAGAGGTGATGTCAGAACTAGAGGTGACATAGTAGTAACAAGAGGTGATATAGTAACTAGAGGTGATGTAGTAACCAGGTGCTGTAGTAACTAGAGGTGATGTAGTAACCAGGTCCTGTAGTAACTAAAGGTGATGTAGTAACCAGGTGATGTAGTAACTGGAGGTGATGTAGTAACCAGGTAATGCAGTAACTAGAGGTGATGTAGTAACCAGGTGCTGTAGTAACTAGAGTTGATGTAGTAACCAGGTGCTGTAGTAACTAGAGGTGATGTAGTACCCAGGTGATGTAGTAACTGGAGGTGATGTAGTAACCAGGTGATGCAGTAACTAGAGGTGATGTAGTAACCAGGTGATGCAGTAACTAGAGGTGATGTAGTAACCAGGTGCTGTAGTAACTAGAGGTGATGTAGTAACCAGGTGCTGCAGTAACTAGAGGTGATGTAGTAACCAGGTGATGTAGTAACTGGAGGTGATGTAGTAACCAGGTGATGCAGTAACTAGAGGTGATGTAGTAACCAGGTGATGTAGTAACTGGAGGTGATGTAGTAACCAGGTGATGCAGTAACTAGAGGTGATGTAGTAACCAGGTGCTGTAGTAACTAGAGATGATGTAGTAACCAGGTGATGTAGTAACTGGAGGTGATGTAGTAACTGGAGGTGATGTAGTAACTGGAGGTGATGTAGTAACCAGGTGATGCAGTAACTAGAGGTGATGTAGTAACCAGGTGATGTAGTAACTGGAGGTGATGTAGTAACCAGGTGATGTAGTAACTGGAGGTGATGTAGTAACCAGGTCCTGTAGTAACTAAAGGTGATGTAGTAACCAGGTGATGTAGTAACTGGAGGTGATGTAGTAACCAGGTGATGCAGTAACTAGAGGTGATGTAGTAACCAGGTGCTGTAGTAACTAGAGATGTAGTAACCAGGTGATGTAGTAACTGGAGGTGATGTAGTAACCAGGTCCTGTAGTAACTAAAGGTGATGTAGTAACCAGGTGATGTAGTAACTGGAGGTGATGTAGTAACCAGGTCCTGTAGTAACTAAAGGTGATGTAGTAACCAGGTGATGTAGTAACTAGAGGTGATGCAGTAACTAGAGGCGATGCAGTAACTAGAGGCGATATATTAACTAGAGATGACGTAGTAGTAACTACATCACTTTGCCCCTCCAGGAACAGAACAGTCCGGGGGAGTCTCGCCTCGGGACGCTGTCCGTTATCTACGTCGTCACGGCAACCGTCTCCTTCATCCTCTTGGTGGTGGGCATCCTGGGCCTGCTGGCCTGGCGCCGCCGAGGGGCCGGCGGTCAGAGCGGTGGGAAGCTGCTGGCCAACGTTATCGCCCTGGATGACCTGCAGGACTTGCAGGACCTGCAGGACCTGAGGGACCCAGAGGTTCTGGAGGTCCTGGAGGTCATGGAGGACCTGAGGGACCCAGAGAGGAGCCGGGAGCTGCTCTCCTCCCTCCGTCGCAGCAGCAGCCGGAGGTGGCGGCCCTCATCCAGCGTCAGCTCAGAAGAGCAGGATCCGACCGCCGACGGGGTCTTCCTCATGGTCTACCTCCCCTCCCCCTACCAACACACCCTCACTAAGCTCGCTAGAGCTGCCAGCACCCGCAGCTCCCGCAGGTCCCTGGGGACCCCAAGAGACCCGGAGGGATCCCTGGACACATCCAAAGACCTGGACACGCCCAGAGACCTTCAGACTCCCAGAGACCTGGAGACCCCTAGAGGAGACCTGGAGACCCCCAGAGGAGACCCAGAGACCCCCAGAATCCTGGAGACCCCCATAGACCTGGAGACCCCCAGTGTCCTGGAGACCTCCAAAGACCTCCAGACCCCAAGAGACCTGGAGACCCCCAGTAGAGACCTCCAGGTCTCTACTGGGGGACCTTAATTATAATACCTTATAATAATTTATCATACTTTATAATACTTTATAATACTTAATAATACTATAATAATATTTGAATAATTTAGTGGATATGGGCATTTACTGGATCATGTGTATTTTCTAATCTTCTTTAAAATATATCGTTGTATATGATTGAACATCTATTAACCCTGTGATGTGTGTAGTAGTGTACTGGTTGTGGATAAATATTAAAGTAAGTGTTAATCCTTTCCCAACTTCCTCTGTTCCTCATTCTTTTGTGACATGGAGGACTCCCTGAGACCACTTCCCCCCCAACACTATTCTGCAAGGACACCGCTGCTGCATCCTGGGCTCAGCGCCGCCCAAGACGACTGAGATTCGCTTAAAGAAATACAAACAAGACAGAGCATTGTTTTCCCCCTATACCAGAATGATAGTGAGTAGAGCCAGAACTTTCTCCAGCGCTGGGCTAAAACCGAGTGTGGAGACAGGGCTGGCTATGAAGGAGACTAGGGTTAGGGTTAGGAGCGTTTCAGACCAGGGCTTCGTTTTCATCTCAGGACCCAACAGGTTCAGTGAGTCCCTGGGACCCGACCGAGCACAGCGATCCTCTCGTTAAACCAACGGCTCACCGACTCGCGTGCGCTGTGAGGTCCAACCGCATCGCGACCCGTAGTTTAAGAATGGCTGGTCTAGAAGAATCTTATGACCTATGACCCCAACTCATTATCATTCCCCTTAATGACCTATTATATTATCGATATCATGACATACTATTATTATATTGTAACATGCATGGCTTCAGATGGCCTGTCTTTACCAGAACACGTGGTACACAGGGCTTGTAATCACAGCACACATAATGATAGTTATCTACATTTTATCAGTTCTTAAAACACAGTAAAGCATAAAGTTGTTATAACCTAAACACAGTAGAATAAGATGTTTGTCATGTTTATCACATGACTTCCCTTTGGACTGGATGTTTGTATTCCCATAAAGATCCTATGTTTGATAAGTCAAGATGATCTAGTGATAGTTAAGGGTTAAGGTAACCAATAGAGGTTAAGTTAAGGTGAATTAGTAGTAGTTAAGGGTTAAATTAAGGTGATCTAGTAGTAGCTAAGGCGAGTTAGTAGTAGTTAAGGTGAGTTAATAGTAGTTAAGGATTGAGTTAGTATCAGTTAAGGGTTGAGTTAAGGTGAGTTATTAGCAGTTAAGGGTTGAGTTAAGGGGAGTTAGTAGCAGTTAAGGGTTGAGTTAAGGGGAGTTAGTAGTAGTTAAGGGTTTGGCTGGTGCAGTAGTCAGGCTGCAGACTGTCGACGGTGCAGTCGGAGGTTGCCATGGCGCAGTGAGAGCAGGAGCAGCTGAGGGCCACCGGGTACTGGACCACAGGATCCACACCGGGGGGACAGTCCGGCAGCTCAAACAGCCGGTACTGCAGCTCCCTGTAGGTGCACACTTGCTGGATCTTGAACACCTTGAGCCTCGGCGCCATCATCACTGGGTCCTAAAACACAGAAATACATCACACATGAGAGAGACAACGATATTCTGCGTTTAGAGGCGATCTGAAACTCTTGGTTTGGTATGAGAGCTGCTAAATCTGAACGCAACATTATAACATTATTACAACCCACTGGCACCTGAGTGCCTGCGTCACCACCATACCATAGTGATGCAGTGTCCGCTGCAGATGGTCGTTTCTACAGGGTGACATCTGGGACAACCTTTCTTCTCCATGGACACCGTCTGGTTAACCAGCTGGCAACCTGGCAGCTGGTAGGCTGCTGGGAGCACAGAATCCTCTTTCAGCATATTTCAAACTGCTTCTGTAAGTATGTCACTTTGTTTTAAACTATTTAACTATGCTGTAAAGCATTTTCTATTTTAAAGTATTCAGCTATTAGCTAGCTGTTTTAATATTTTGACGGAGTTGGGGGTAACGCGTTACTGTAATCACATTACATGTATCTGTAATGCAGTAATGTAACGCATTACGGTTCCTAAATTCAGTAATCAGATTACAGTTACTAATCAAACAATTGTTACATAAGTTCTTCAAGTATCTGCAGGATCTGGATACGTGCCTTTTCAACCACGCTTGTGCACTGTGGTTTTCAGCACAGTGACACCGTCTGTAGTGCGCCCATGGAAGGCCAACCTCTTTTATATTGTTTTATATATTGGTATAGTTTTATTTTTGGGGCAATTATAGCCTATTGCCATTGCCGCCTTGAATCTGCTAGGCATGCAGTTGAGCCGTGTTCTCCCCACAGCGTGTTTCTGTGAAGTGCTCTTGGATTTCACCAATGCTGTCGGCTTTGTGGTTAAACAGCCTAAAAGAAAGATTGTGTATGTCCTCATTATTATGATGGATTAGTGCTGATATGTGGGCATGTGTGACACATCTCAAGCGATGATGCAGAGTAACGCAAAAGTAATGTAACGAGTAGTGTAAAGAATTACTTTCTACAGGGAGTAAAGGTAAACTTTTAAGTAACGGTAATGTGTAATACATTACTTTTTTTGAGTAACGACCCCAACACTGTATATTGAACACTGTTTTTGCATATTTAACTGTATTTTAAAGTATTTAACTACGTTTTAGTATGTTTAACACTGTTTTAAAATATTTATGTTTTAGCATATTTAACAATATTTTAAAGTATTTTAACTGTGTTTCAGCATATTTAACAATATTTTAAAGTATTTTAACTGTGTTTCAGCATATTTAACTATGTTTTAAAGTATGTTAACTGCTTTAGCATATTTAAATATGAGGACATGGATAATGAATTCTTACCTCCCAGGGGCCACAAGCCGAACGGCCCTAACATCAGACTGAAGAGCGGGAGGACCCCAAGCACAGAGCAGCACATCATACTGCAACACGTTCAGTTAAGTTATTATTATAAGTTATTATTATTACTTTACTCTAACACCTGGAATGCCAAACTATGTAGGCACAGATAAATATTATAAATATAAATATAATACATAGTAAATATCATCAATATAATACATAGTAAATATTATAGATATAAATATAATACATAGTAAATATCATCAATATAATACATAGTAAATATTATAGATATAAATATAATACATGGCAAATATTATAAATATCAATATAGTCCATAGTCAATATCATAAATATAAATATAATACATAGTAAATATTATAAATATCAATATAATATATCATAAAGTTTAAAACCAGATGAGTACTAACCTGCAAGTGGTGGACAGGATCTGTCTGGGGAGAGAGGAGAGGTTTATATGGGGGGAGCAGGAGGCAGGAGCATCTCTCTCTAGGGGGAGGAGGGAGGAGGAGGAGGGGAGAAGGTGGGGAGGAGAAGGTGAGGAGGAGGAGGTGGGGAGGAGAAGGTGGGGAGGAGGGTTTCTGGAACCGGTTGTTCTTCTTTACTTTATGAACCACCGCAATTAATATCTCCACAAAACATTTCAGATATGACAGTATTCTT